>WBNH01010735.1:278985-361673 GCA_013401255.1 Urocolius indicus
GGGGGGGCCAGGCGGGCAGGGAGCCGAGCCGAGCCGAGCCGAGCCGAGCCGAGCCGAGCCGCCTCGGGAGAAGGAACCGCGCGGGATCAGGGGAGGGATGAAAGGAAACTTACCGGATGAAAGTGGTTTTGCCGGTGCTGTACTGTCCCACCAGCAGCACCATGGGCTTGTTCTCGAAATCGGCCTCCTCCAAGGCGGGCGAGTGGAATTCATGGAAGCGGTAGTGTTCCTCCAGAGGCAGCAGCTTGCGCATGTAGAGATCCCGCAGCCCCCCGGTGACCGTCTGCACCAGGTCGCTGCCCCCGGCTCGTTCTCGCCCGCCGCCTTGTTTCCCCAACCAGCTGAACATGCTGCTGCCCGAGCTGCCTTGTACAGCACTGCCACAGCCAAAGCTACAGCTCTAGCTACAGCTACAGCCGCTGCGCAGCCGCCTGAGGGCGGGCGGGCAGAGCCAGAGCCAGAGCCAGGCAACAGGCACCACCCGCTTCACTGCGAGATATATATATATATACAAAGAGAGGGGTGTGCTGCTTGGGCTCTAGGCTTTTTGTCTTCACGCCGAAGGAATATTGTTATTCCTCCAGACCCTCAGGAGTTTGTTGGTGGTCTGTTTTTTTCTCCCCCGCCTCACAAACCCGCCTCAGGAGGCTGATTTGTACCTGGTTCGCTCTCCCGCTCCAAAATGTCAGCCCTTGGAAGTGAAAAACCAGCAGCCCTCTGACAAAAGCACAGTGCCAAAGCACAGTCCCTTCCCAAAGCACACTCACACGAATGCTTTTCGTGTTTTCCCGATGATGGTTGCTGCCTCCCGGCTGCCAAAGAAGTGTGTGAGTAAGCGCTGTGAGGGTTTGCCACAACATCAGGCAACAGCCACGACACCAGGCAACTGTTTCAAACGCAGGGAAAATTCTTAGGATAGCATCCGAGTTTTCCTGTGGGATGTGTGCAATCTTAACTTTAGGCCTTGATATTGCGCTGAGCCGCCTTTGCCACTCATTTTACCAGATGTTTGGATGGAATTACAATGCAATATTCACTAAAAGAAATCGGTTAAAAGAGTGCTTGCTTTCTTCAGGCTTTTATGACGTTTATCTGTGCTGATTCACTACTTAGAAAACAAAAGCTTGGGCTTTCAGTTAAAAAAAAAAAAACAAAGAGAGGAGAGATTTTACTGAGTATGTGTGCAAACACGATGTGAGAATTGTCTTTTTTGTTGCACACTTGCTGCCTTGACTCCTTTCCAGCATCCTTACCCTTTAAATCCCTTTCTGCTGGTTCAGCACACGCATGATTCACATTTTTACCTACGTACCTTTCTTACTCCTAATTTCCATCTTGAATATTGCCTCTTTTTTTTTTTTTCCCCCCTATACGCTCCAACTGTTTTCTGAATACATCAGCAGGTTTAGGTGTGCGCCCTTTCCATCTTCCTCCTCTCCGTCCTGTTCCTCAAAGATCAGATGAGAGGCTTTAACAATGCTCAGCTCCGAGCATTTCACCACTCTGCCTTTTCTTGGTTCCTTGCTTCACACTTTATTTAGGGCCCTGCATGTGTTTTGCAACTTGTTTGCTGCAATTTCCATGCTGAGTCTAAAGCTTTTATACCATTTCACGTAGCATCTTGCTGACCGGCTTCCTCATTTTATATTTTTTTAAACCCCTTTTTCTTTATACTTTGGTTGTGAGTTCCTCTCCTTTTTCATGACTTTTCCCCATAGGTTAATCCATAGGTGAGTAAGTTATCCTTGCAGTGACTTATATCTTCCCCATATTTCTTCGGTTATATGTTCTGAATGACTCTTGTGTAATGACATCTTTAGGAGTTCTGACTACTGATCGTTTCTTATCTGCAAAAAATATATCTGAGCTGTGGAAAACCTAAATACTGCAGCCCGGGGCAAGACTGCTTTCCCACTTTCATGCATCCAGTGTTAAGTGAGAGAAAGAGGACAGAAAGAGGATAGGTTCCATACTGTCCTCCCAAGCCTCTGGGAATTGATGATTCAGTGCAGAACTGAGGCAGAAGGATAACCTTTGTATTTTTTAGTCCTTATAATTTTTCCAACCAACACACTTAATGATTTTTTCTTTACACCCATAAGCTTTTATCCCCAACATCATCCAAGGTCAAAGAGCCCTGTAACTTAATTACACGGTGTGCAGGACTACTGTACTTTTAACTTTGAACCTGCTGATTGCCACTTCTATCTGATTCTGTCCAGGTCTTGTGTTAGAAAAGAGGCACAATCACTCCCTGTTCATCTCCAACAGGACATTCCAGATTTCCTAGATCTCTTTCTTCTCTGCCTCTCTCTCCCATTGTCCTTTGCTAGGTTGCAGATTCCTTATCTGTTCTCCCCTTGTGTGGAAGCTGTTTCACTTCTTTGATCAGCCCTGATCTTTTTCCTCTGTATTCTTGCTGGAGAGAACTCAGAGATACTGAATAATTCTATCTACATGCTTTTTGAAATGGGCTAAAGTGCTCATTGTTCTTTGTGACCCCTCGGTGGCTGCTGGAAAGCTGCAGGAAGGGCAGGGAAGTGCTTGCACTCACACACCTCATTCTGCTTGTCTTCAGACTTCCTTCCTAGATGCTTCCTGCTGTCACAGGGATCATTTTTGCCCTTCAGACAATGAAGTTCTAACTGTATATGGGAACCTGGGAGCCCTTCCAAATTCCCAGGTCTGGCTGTGCCCTCTGGCTACATACTGTCCTATATTGCTATGAGAGCCAGCCAGCATCAGCACGATTGCTGTCTTTGCTCTCTTGTTTCCATGGGAGGTAAAACCCCAGCATATAGCCTGTACAAGAGCTGTATGAGCTCCTGTAGTGTGCACCACAGGTAAGCATTCACCAACTTCAGTGGTAAACAGAAGGATTACATTTCTGTGCACCACCTAGGAAGAGACTCTTGACCTTGAGGGTGAAGGGACTTGGGAGTCTTCCATTTTTAGCCCACAATAACAGAACTTCTTGACAACAGATAGTTTAAACAGACCTGAGGAGGAAAGCCTGTAGGGCTTGTAGACACAAGGTTTTTAATAAATAAGTTAATAGCAACGAATAAAAGTTAATTTAGGAGAAGAAGAAACGGAGACTTGCGATTCCATCTGTCAAATAAAGAGACCACTTAAAAAGGAGCCGTGTCAGTGTGATGACCAAAGCATCAGAAAACTGGAAGTTACTGTTCTGTTGGATGAGTAATACTGAGCTGAACCATTTTAGATCCACTTTGTCTGCGTTTCTCACGTCTTTTTCAGATGTAGTAGTCTCAAAAAAAAAAAAAGCTTTGAAGCTTTAAAACTTTGATGTGCATCAATGACATTTAAATCCAGCACAATGAAACACATCAGCATGAGTCAGTTCTTGTAGAAATGGATCTTGAACGTAAGCCCTAAACTCAAGGGCTCCTAAGATCTTGAGGCAGTTCACATCTGGGGCTGGAGCAGGTATGATTTCTTCTTCAATAATTTTTCAGCAGCTAGGAAAGAGAGCTGCATGGTGTCTTTAGTTGTCTCACTAGTAGAGGAAGAAGCACCGAAGAGAAATGGCTTTAACATGTACTTGCTGTGAAAATGCTTATTTGCTGCAACTCTGACTCCAACAATGAAGTATTTTATTACATAAAGTTTAGTTGTTTACATCGGTGGAAAGACTCCTTAGTTCACAACTGCTCTTCTTGGGTTTGATTTGGAGACGACAGGTTTTTGTACTCTGCTGCATTTCTGGAGAGAGGATCATCTCTTTTTCTAGCCCAGGTAGAGCACAAACACCCTCAATCTAAACTCCCTCTCGCTTCCTTGTCTGTGCATTTCATCAGGCCGCTTCTGCAAGCAGGAGCTGAGCACAACCTCACTTAGCCACGCTCCTGAGCTTGTCAACCAGGGATGCAGATCAATGCATTAAGGAAAAGCTCTGGGTTCTTTGTACTCACTCCCTTCACTGACAGACAGATTTTAGCGTTTTTTTTTTTATGACAAATGAAGTGCTATTCTTAGCAAGCTTTGGCTTTTCTTCACTTCCTAATCAAATTCTTCTCCTTCATTAGCAAGACTCAAACGTTTTCTTTCATATGCCCTAGAGTTGGGCAGTCAGCCAGCTGCTGGGTCCTCTCCCTACCAGGCACGCACACACCATGGCCATCGCTTGGGTTTGACACTGCTTGCTTGCCCTTGTGCTGCTTTTTCCTCTCCACGGCCGTACGTAAGGCCTGAAGGATCAAATCTTTGTTGTTCTGGACGTTGTAGTAACTCAGGTTCACCAGTTTGTCAAAATCTTCCTCTGAATAACTCAGATTGTTTATGTAATACGGACCATGGGTGTTGGCAACGTCGACGTCGCCCTCTGCCATTTCTGAGGGGCTACGTTTCACACCTAAGGGGCAAAGAAATGACCTGGTTAATTATCAAAAAGCAATTAGGGTCTGGGCCTTATTGACGAGATATTTGGTTGTCAGCAGGAGGTGGAGAAGCTGGCAGTGGTGAGGCGAGTAGGGGTTATCCTGGTACTCTTGGAAATGCCTCCCAAAAAGTAGAGCAGCTCCACTTTTGAGCACAGGAGTGGGGAGACTCCCTGCTTCCTCCTCTCACTCTGGAGTGAGCTGTTAGTATGGTACCCAGCTCCCTTCAGCACTGACATTTTCCGAGCCTCTGCCTTGCTGCTGTCTCCCAGCCCTTGCTGCACCCTATACTTCTAGCCAAGATGCAAGTAAATGGCAACTACTACACTTTTCTCCCTTTCTCCCAAAACAGACAACAGCATCAAGGACCACAATGCTTTATAAGGACAATGCTTCATCCCTCCTCATCACAGAGAACATCAGAGACAAGAGAATTTTTCTGTCAGCCTTTGCAGTTAAGCAGAAGCTAATTTTCCTCTGTAGACTCTAAAAATCTAACTATGAAAAGCTAAAAGGAAAAAAAAACAAAGCTGAAGAGAGGCATTTGTGCCAAAGGCTGATCCCAGCTGCTGCTCTACTGTCCAGGAAAAATTACATATTTTAAGTTTCTGGATGTGGGTCAGATGTAAGCAGAGAGAGTCTGAGTCTATGTTTGCAACACAATCTGAAGAACAGATATTGCATGGTTAAAAAACAAAGAGAAAGAAGACAGCCACTGCCTCTGTTAATGTTATGGGTAACTGTAAACTTACCAGGTGCTTTGTAGTCCCTGAAGGTATCATTTACCAGAGGGAAAAAGATCACAATAGGCGTTTCTGGGCTCTCCTTGTCACCAACGATGTAGCATTCCTTTAGATGTGGAGTTTCCTCATCATCTGGCACCTCTGTCGGGAAAGGAATTCCCTGCTTTGCAAAGTATTTAGAGGCTTCTTTCAGGGGCTGGTTGCCACGGTAAGAAAACAAACAAAAAGAAGCCATCAGAACACACAGGAAACGCTTTGAATTTCACCAAACCCCAATCTCACTGAGAATATTTGTGGGGTAAGAGCCAAGTCCTGACAGATTATGGCACATACCCAACTTGGGTGTAGTATGAAGCCAAGACCTGGAGTTAAGTGGGTTGGATCTGCGTCCACATGCCTGCCTTTGAAAATCTGCATCTCACAGCTGGATATTAAAAATGCTGCCTTGAGGCAACTTTTTATTCCTAAGCAGTTTTGCATTCCTGACTATAAACTGATGTTGCATTTATTTGCGTATCTGGTCTTCTGTAGCAAACCCTCCTGTTGTTACATTTGTATTGACCTGGATGTCCATTTTCCCACACATAAGCATAGGTGTGATAGCATTGAGAAGTCTCAGACCACTTAAAAACACATTTGCCTTCATTCATGACTGCCTTCAAATCATCTAAACCACATTTACACATCAAAATTAGCAGATTCAGTTTACTAAATGCTTGCTTCCTGATAACACTTGCACTGTTCAATAAAGATATCTGACCCTGGTAAATTGTTAACACTTCCTAGATACTGTGGGGGGAGGAAAGTTTCTATGAGTAGAGAATCAGCCATTCTGGTTACTTATTAAGAAAACAGAGAAATCAATAAAGAAGGATATCCAAGGCTCACCCCTGTCTGGGAACCTGAACTGTAGTTGAAATGCAAAATGACATCCACTTTCCTTTCTGGTCTCATAAGGGGTGGGTAGCTGGTAGCAAAGGCAAACGCTGTGTCGATCAGGATGAAGTGGTCTGCTCCTGCTGTCAGGTGATTGGGCTGAGAGTCCAGCTCACAGTCTGTAAAAGAAGCATTTTCTTTCAGAGGAGGTGCTCAATGCAAAAGAGGAGCTGAGGGAAGTCAACTCTTCAGTGAATTCAGTTTTTCTTAGGTCTTATACCTACCTATATAGCAGGAAACCGCAGTTCAGTCATTTCTCAGTTCCTCATCTGGCTTCCTCTTTTCACTATTTACTCTACAATTTCTTTTGTCTTTCCTTCAGTTAAGATGGGTTAACTTGGGGCTCAGGAGAATGCTTAATTCCATCCCCTGGTTATGTGCAGCTCTGATCAAGTCTGGGGTTTTTTGGGGTGGGGTTATTTTTCCTTTAAATACGGAAAAAATGGAAGTGGCAGCTCACTGTCACCAAACACTAAAAGACCAAAGATGTTTGGTGCCTTGCACGCTATAAAAACAGGCCCACAGCTACTGAGGTACATGGGTGACCTGGTACCAGACTGCTCACAAATTCCCAAACTGGGTGATAGAGATCACTGCTACAAGGCTTATATCTTCCTTACAAATAGAAAAGGTCACATGAAACAGTGCTCCCTTGAGCATCCCTCGAGCATTGGCTAGGCAAGAGACAATGTCTGATGGCATCAGGGCCATGTCACAAGCGTGCAGGCTGAATGGCTGGCACAGCAGCAGACATACATTGGTTGGCTGATCAGAATCTCTCTCATCTATCAATTGCCAGACTTCCTGACATTTTTTACAACTTATATATAAAGAGTTTCCTTCTACCTAACTTCAGTTTTCAGTGAGAAACAGTTTCAAGCCTTATCAGAGGATGGGAAGAGAGTAAAAAGGCTTGGTAATATCTCCAGCATTGTTTCTTTTTGACAAGGATGGTTTAAAGCAGACCTAAAAGCAAGATGATATTGCCATACCATTCCACTTGGAAAAATCACTCTCTAGGTAGTTGTTGTTCATCTGGAAGCCCTTGAGGAAGTTGTGGATTTCTGAAGCTGCCGGACGTAACATGGCAACGTCTCGGAACACGTCTGAGAAGCTGTCAGTGGGACAAACCACTCGAGTATCCAGCTCATTTGGTCTCGTAGGGAATAGGGTTTCATCATCTGCAAAGGAAAGAATAGCAGTTCTTCTGTGTGGCTTTATTGTTGTCATCAATCTATGCAACCAGCATTTCATGTTTTGCAAAACCTGGACTCCTTTCTCTTTGTATTTCCAACTATCTCCACAAATCTCAGAGCTTTTCAGCTAAGCTTTGAGAAATCACACCCTCACAAGTAGAATAAGATAAATCACTCTTTTCGCTGCACATCTATTCCTTCTCATCTTTATTCTCTGTACCATGTCTGTCTTGTATTTTTCTCCTTGAAATCCCACCCTGCAGATGGTGTGTCAGGACTAAGGATAACGGGCACAAACTGCAACACAAGAAGTTCCACTTGAACATGAGGAGAAACGGGCTGCCCAGGGAGGGTGTTGAGGCTCGTTCTCTGGAGGTTTCCAAACTGCCTGGACAGGTTCCTGTGTGACCCGATCTAGGGGGGAACCTGCTTTGGCAAGGGGGTTGGGCTGGATGATCTCTAGAGGTCCCTTCCAACTCCTACCATTCTGTGATTCTGAGACTCAAGGATGGTCATTGCTCCTGTTTCAGTGAAGCCTCATGCCACATTCCAACTTTCAAGAGAAGATAAGAAGACTGTGGACCTCTGGGGGAAGATTTAATCCTATCCTAGTCTACCAGGATATTTTTCCTCCAGCTTTTATCCTTGTGCTCTGAAAACGGCTCATATGAAGGCCAATCTCTCTCTTTGTTTTCTTTTCCTTTGGCAGGCCCCATGGATTCTATTCTCACACAACTGAAACGATTGACATACTCTAATACACAGCATAAATTTCCTACAAGGGATTTCCAAAATGTCTTTGAAAAGTTCAGTGGGAGAAATCTGCACAGAGGAAAGAGAGAGACAAAGACAAAAAACCCCCTCTAAACCAAACCAAACCAAACCAAACCAAACACCATAAGGGCATAAGAATAACTCACCTATGTCGGTAATTTTGTCTCGGGTCCATTTGTGCCAGAAGTCTTCTGAATTAACAGCTATGTACCAAGCATCCATAAGATTCAAGGAAAAGACACTGCTCCAGATGCCTGTGGCAAAGGATATATTTGACAGAAAGTAAATCAGCAAAGGCCTGGATGCATTTTCATTCGCACTGACCTTTAGTGCCTTCTGCATTCTCTATCACATTGTATTCCTGATGTTATCCTAGTGCACACAATCAAGATACAGTCTCTATAAACTGTTGTGTGAATTCATAATGGATGCAAAAAATCTAATTTATCTATAAATTATCTGATTTATTGACCTTTATTAAGAGAGTTGGTGATATTTTCAATGTGTCTGTTAACACAGCTATTTTTGTGACGTGGCAAACAACATTTTGTCGAGTTCTTCTTAGTATTTTCCACCTGTTCTCAACATTAGTTATTCATCAAACCTTTGTAGTTCCAAAGGTTTGTTTGATTGATAACATAATCCTGTTACAGGTACACAGTTATCATGCAGGATTATCAACCATGATACATTCAAGATTCATACACTAATATCCTTTATAATGAAGATGCTGACTTAAGAGTCATAGCATCATAGATTCCTGGAATATCAGGTTGGAAGGGATCTCGAGGATCATCTGGTCCAACCTTTCTTGGGAAAAGCATTGTCTAGATAATATGGTCCAGCACCCTGTACAGCCAAATCTGAACTTGTCCAGTGTTAAAGCAAGAAAATAACTGAAAACTGGTGTGTTAAATAGTGGAGATAACCTGTCCCTTAGATTTATTATTTGCCTCTGTGGGGGTTTAAAAATTATGATTGCCAACTTCTGTCATAGTACAAGGATACCTGTTTTCTCAGGATGTATGTTTATAATATTTATAGTGAGAGTGGAAAACTTCTTCAGTGTGAGGGAGCACTAGAATGGGCTGCCCAGATGGGCTGTGCAGCGTCCTTCTCTTCCTGAGCCCCTCAAACTGCAGAATGAAACCTGGTGCTCTTGGGATGAACAGAGTGATGGATAGAAGAGTCTGCACCTGAGCAGACTGGCCCTCAACTAACGCAGCAACTGCAGGCTACAGTCAGAGGGATGAGCTGTAGGACTTACGTAGTCAGCCCTTGCACTATTTAAGGGCTGGGGTGCAAAGGAATTTTCCGAACCCCCTTCAAATAAATGCCACCTGAATGAAGGGACTCTGGGTCACTGGCAGGGAATCAGGGGCAGAAATACCTCAACATAGCTCTAGAGGAGGAAAGAAACATCAAGGTGGGAGGTGAAGGAAGAAGGCTGACATTTCTGATAACAGAAGGAGAGACCCAGCTACCTCATTTAATTTTTCAGCCACAGACAGAGATTCTGGTTAGCTTCCTTACACCTCACCACTAGCTGTTAGTGAAATCTCCACACAAGCAAAAAAGTCTTAACTTCTCAAAAAAAAAAAAACCACCCTCTGAAACTTCCTTTATGCAATTGGTGGAAGTAGGAGGAACAATGAGGCAAGAAATTGCTTTCACAAAGGGGAAAAAAAAGCTTTCCTTACTGCTTTTACTGTTCTTACGTAAGAGGAGGAGGAAAAGGTAACTAAAATGAGCTATTTGCACTCTGAAATACAAGTGTTATCTGGAGAATTAATTAGCTGTGGCAGGAACATTGGAGATAAAAGGCTGTGTTTTAGAGACTCAGGTTGCAGAGGAGACTGAGGATTTAACTCAGTGGCAACGTTACACTGCTTTTATCACTGGCAGGCATATAAGGATTGCAAAGGCCTCATGCCAGTAAGCATAAACACACATGAAATCAAATCAATCTGTCCAGCTGAATAAAACTGGAGGAAAAAGAAGAAGGATTTACACAGGAGCAGTGTCATTACCCCAGAGCAACAAATGTAATGTGTTTTTTTGGGAGATAGTAAATCACCTTCCAAAAAGCAGATTCTGGACTCTGGGATCTTCTTCATCAGACGTCCCATGAAGAACTCACTGCCAAAATCTTCTGCACGAATGAAGGCTCCGTATTTTGGTAACCCTACCTCGTAAGGGGTGAATTCCACCCATTCTGAAAGAAAAGGCACACCACAGACTGATTACAGCAGCAGAGGATTTGGAATAACCTGGCCAATATCATGCATTTTCAGTCAGGCTTGATTTAACTAACACACTCTGCAAGAAGACATTTATTAACTGAGAACAGGAAGAGTGACTTGTCCCCTGCCATCTAAATTTCTCTAGAAAGCTTTCTACAGAAATACAAAGCAGGTAATTGTGTAGTAATATCCTCCATCCTGCTTCTAATGCTGAATAACAGAGGAATTTCTGCTCTTAGGTTTGACGAGCCTGTTAAGAGTATTTGTGCATTCAGTTGACTTCATGACATAATCCTAAATTAACCCCCATTTGGGATGAAATGTGAAATGCAATTCTGGAGTGTTGTTACCTCTAAAATCCTGGTCGCTGATTTTATCCTTCACATTGAGAGAGAGGTAGATAGGCAGGGGATTCTGACCCTGATTTAGTGCCTTCTGCTGATCTGAGAGCTTATGGGAGTCCTCCTGTTTTAAAGAAGGACAGAGGCTGAGGACCATTGGATGACACAAAGAGCCTTCCACTTCAAGTAAGCCCATCTCTGACAACTCAGGAAGTTTCTCATTATTTCTCTCCATTCCCATCCTTTCTGTACCAGGTGCCATGTTGAGATCTACATATTACAGCCCACAAATACGAAGAATGATAACTGCCAAGGCATCCAGCTGAAGAACAAACAAGCAAGCAAGCAAAAAAACCCTTTTCTACAAGAGTGATCAAACACTGGTATATGTTATAGAGAAGTTGTAGAGCCTTCACCTGTGAAGATATTCAAAAGCCCATAGTTCAGGGCAGCTGATTCTAGCTGATCCTGCTTGAGCAGGGCTTTGCACAAGACAAGATCCACAGGTCCTTTCTCATCTCAGCTATTATTTGGTTTGCTGTCTGACCTCCCCACTATATTCCCTAAATATTCAAATCCAAAGAGAAAGATGCTGCTGTTGTACCTTTTCATGTAACATGCTTTCAATGATGAGTCCCCAGAGGTCTGTGAAACATATCTGATGTCCTTCCTGCTGTCTCTGGCACAGCTCTTTCAAATAGTATTGCAGACGATTAGGGGCAAAACAAGCCAAGAACTTGTTTTTGAGGACATGCTTTCGAGCATCGTTGAGTGTTTCCTTAAGATCCTTTTGGGACCAGTCAGGATCTTCATACAAGTTTGACATGGTCCTAAAAAACAAAAGCCACAAAATCATGAGGAAAAGTGAATTCTGAGGCAGAGCTTTGGGAAGTTATTGGGGTTTGTGTATCACAGAATGGTCAGGGCTGGAAGGGATCTCTAGAGATCATCCAGTCTAAGCCCCTGCTAAAGCAAGTTCGCCTCCATCAGGTCTCACAGGAACATGTCCAGAACACTTCTTGTGTTCTGGCTTGTGCCTGTTATCCCTTGTCTTGTCATTGGGCACTACAGAAGAAAGACTTGCCCCATCCTCTCAGCACCCACCCTTTAGATATTTATGTGTGTTGATAAGGTTCTCTCTCAATCTTTTCTTCCCCAGGCTAAACAACCCCAGGTTCCACAGCCTTTCCTCCTAAGAGAATTATTCCAGTCTTGGTGGCCCTGCCCTGGCCTCTCTCCAGAAGTTCCCTGTCCCTCTTGAGCTAGGCAGCCCAGAACTGGACACAAGACTCAAGATGAGAGTAGAGGAGGAGCAGAACCTCCCCTACCTGCTTGCCACACTCTTCTTGATGCACCCCAGGATGCTATTGGCTTTCTTGGCCACAAGATTCAAATGTGGGCAAACCCACTAAGGGAAACCAGGAAAAGCCACCACAGAAAAGAAAGCCCTTTCTTGTTAGTAAAGATGGTACATCTCTTCAGATCACTTCTTGGCATCACATACAGAAAACTCTTACAAGACTTTGCTTGTCTGGGTCTTACCATGTTGTGCCAGATAAACCAGTGATGTATGAGACACAGTCCAAGACGTTGAGTTCCTGCACACTGAGAAGGTGAGCATACATGGCTGTCAGGGCTCTGGTTCCACCACCCGTGGTCATGATTGCCACCACAGGTACCTGGTGAGTCCCAAAACACAAGCATTTAGTGACATGGTCTGAGAAGGGACGGACATATCTTCGATTAGAAAAGTTACAACAGTGATAAAGTAACAAAGACGCTTCGTGCCACCAGTCCTAAATTAATGCTGGGGCCTAGGCAGAATAAGAAGCACTTCATGTTTCCTCTGCCAGGCAGCTGTGGTGAAAGCCATCATCTCAAATTCCACCTTTTCAGTGCTCTGTTGCAAAACCAGTAACACAGACTAGCAGAACAATACCTTCTGTCACCTGAACCTGATTTTTTTATCATCATTATCATGGAGTCATCATAGAAACACAGGTGCTGTGGCACAGTCTCTGTGTTAGTAGTAATCACCTCTGTTACTCCAGTTTGCTAAAGCTACTTTCTACTATGGTATAGTTATTTCATGGGCCATACTAGATGTATCATGACTGAGGGGTTTAAGAGCACAGACCACTTCAGATCCCCTTTCACCAGAGGCTGGTGACACCATCCCCTTGCGCAGTAACCAGAGGTAAAGAGAAACCTTACTCTTAGCACCTACCAAGTACATACATACAACACTAGGTAGGAAAGTGAGCTGCAATTACTTTCTTCCTGTGATGATACAGAAATCCAGGGTCTGACAGTCTTTGAAGAAGATCTGTGTTAACACCAGAGATAGCTACTGCTAGATACTACTGATAGCTACTGATAGATACTGCTTCAGAGTGAATGCATCTCTTGTGCAAATCATCAGGGAAGAAGTTCTGCAGGAAAGCATGGGTGCCTGTGCATCTGAGGGGAAGGAAGTGGCCCCACATCTTAGTGCTGGCATTGAAAAGCAAGGTTTTTGTGTGTGAAAGGTCTAGCTATGCAAAAATTCTGCTGAGTAAAGCAAGGAAAACTTGTCATCTCTGCATCTGAGTTCAGGCTTCACACTGCAGTTGTGGGAGTGTAACTAAAAAGACAAACCTGATTTTTCCCCTGCCTTGGACTCTGTTGTTGTTCCCATATACCAAGCAAGCTCATGCTCTAGCTGCAACAGATGCTGAAGTCAGCCTGGCAGCATGCTGTGCTGTGCCTGCACAATGGGAGTCTAAATGCCAGCACAAAAGGCGCAGCAGATACAATCCAGTTTGAACTGGGAGGGAAAGAATTGCTGAATCAATGGCTTAGATCTGGCCAAGATGACTGTGAGTCCTAAAAGAAGCTTGTGCAGGCTGCTGTTCAAAGCTAAATCCTGGAGCAACAGGGCTACAGGTTTTTATTAATGTCTCCTATGAGTGCTCATTTCTTCTAGAGTAGAGGTCAGCCATAGAATCATAGAATGGCAACGTTGGAAGGGACATCTAGAGATCATCCAGCCCAAACCCCCTGCTAAAGCAGGTCTCACCTAGATCAGGTGCAAGCCACAGCTTGCACATGAAACTTGACAGTGTTTCCAGAAAATAATGGCAACTGCACACAATTATTTTACTCAGTGGTGGAGAAAGCAGAGTACAATTATGCCTCAGGTACCTCATCATCTTCCAAGTCCTCCTGCAGCTGGAGGACATTCTTCAGAGCAGCTGCAACCACCTTCTTCCTCTTGCGAATGAAATCCTGCTCCTGGGCACACAGGCCAAAGCCCAGGCGTATGTCAAGGTCTTCCTGGCTGGAAGAGAGGATTGCAGCAACATATCAGTAGAAAATTGGTGTGTTCTTCATCAAACCTTTTCTTAACTCACTGCACAGTGCTGTTATAGAAACTCCCAGCTGCTGAAAATCTCTGCATTGTGTACTCAGCCTGTTTGATTTTGTAATTGAAAAGAGGGTGAGGCAGCATCCAGGAGCCAGGCAGTGACAAAGGGATTGGTACTTGATTGACAGCTATCCAAATCCAAAGAAGCAAGTGGGGGGGGGGGGGAACACGGAAGGAAGATAAATAAGGTATCTTACCACTTTTTCACCTTAAAGTGCAAATCAAATTTTCTGTGCTGAAAGTGAAAAAGGTAAAGTTAGGAGCATTGCTATTGTGCTTGAAGCAGTCCTTTCCCCCCCCCACTCAGAATGACAAGTAGCTCCTTTGGGTCATCAGTACATCCATAAAGCTATGAACCCTCAATAAACTGAGACCGGGGGATAACTCTCAATGTTTCATTAGTACCCAGAGATGTGCACCCATTTAATCAACTTCAGACTTTGCTATTGTCATCTATAGCTGGCATCACCTCTCTTGTGAAACTTGGGTGTAGCTTGTGCTGGTACTGCTCAGCTACACAGATAAATAGCAGAAGAGGTGCAATGTTACACTTCTCTTCCCTGGAAGGCTCCACCATTAATTACAGACCTTGAAACTTAAAGTCTCTGTGAGATACAAGGGGAAGCCAAAGAGGCTGGGTACCTGTAAGCATGGCATGGATTTACGTGCCATGATAGTGTGCCAGGCTGCAGCCTCAACCCCTCTGTCTTAGTAGCAGCCTGGCTAAGGACACAGGTGATGGAAGAAGCATCAGCAACACCTTGGAATTTTCCTTTTTTCCCTCTCTCTTCTGGATTTCCCATTTTATTTGGCACCCAGTAATTTATGATGTGTGCCCCTAGATTCGAGGGAAGTCCTAACACAACTGGTTCTGTATGAAGAGAGGTGCTCTTCAGATTCAAATAACAATCTTTAAGACCTTACAAAGCCACTTACCTGGCCAATTACTTCCCTCTCAGAGGGGAGAGACTTCAGAGGGAGAGTCAGAGGGATGCTGCTCCTCCTTCCTGATCCACATGACACGCAAGCACACTGAAAAGGAGCATGGAATGCTTCTTGGTTAAGACAGAAACACTCTCCTCTTTCTGCCTACTCACAGGTAAAGGTCAGGTCGTAGGACTCTCTGTGTTGTCTACCGTGTTCTGGGGTAACATACAAAGGTGGGAAGCCTCCTCTTCTTTGTGAGTGCAACATCCAGGGAGGGTTGCTTGTACTTGGCATAGTGAAAGAAAATGGGATCTGGGAGAGGAGAGCAGGAGTCACAGCGCATTGAAAGTCTCTGGGTTTCCTCAAAGGATCCTCTCACTGTAAATGTTAACTCATTCTCTAGAACAATGAGATAAAAGGTACACACAGCAGTTAATTTGAATTGCAGGCCAAACAAAAGGAGAAAAAGAAGCAAAAAGATAGCTTTGAATCTTCCTTTGCATTTGCAAAGCTGTCTGGTGAAAGTGACTCTGCACCTGAATGTTACAGGTGGTTGTATCTTCATAACAGGCTGAGCAAGAACCCGATGGGAGTGTGACATGAGTGGCACCGAATTTTAGGCTGCTGCATATCTTTCAGCTGCATCATGACACAGAGAATGCAACTAGGTGCTTGGCATTGAAAATCCCCCTCATCCAAGGTCAAATGATGGGCAAGGTAAGTTCTCAGTCACCTAAAATAACATCTGACTCTGCAGCAGATGATGCTACGAACTCCAAGAGATCAGCTAATCCTGCCAGGGTGTGTTATGCATGCTCTGAGATTGCCTACCAGATCCAGCCCCTCAAGGGATGTGGGCAGAGGAACTTCTAGGTTCTGGATCTTGATCAGGGTGAGGCAGGAGCCAGCTGCTGAGCGGCTAACCCCTGCAAGAAATGAGGTGTTTCTGTGCATATGCAGAAGTCAAACTGTCAGAGATCCTGAGCAGAATTAAGGCCAGGGACTAAGGAAGCAAGATTCTTCAGGGTTTAACAGTACAACAGCAGAGATTTCAGGATCTCAGCTTGGAGTCTAGATCCCTTCTGTATAAGCATCTGGTGGTGTGTCTAGTTTGGCACAAGGCTCCCCACCAAGTCAGAGCTCTGAATCCACACCTGCTTCAGAACTGGTGGCGTGCCTTTCAGCAAAGATGCTACAGATTGCCTTAGATGTGGTTGATTAGAGCCCTAATGTTTGGGTGATGCAGTTTCTATGTGGCGTTACAGGGTAAAAAATGACTAATGTTCAGTCAAAGAATTAACAAGATTACCTGAAAAACGCTTCTTTTTCATCCTACTGTCCAAATGAACTTCCAAACAGGCTGCTTCACGACACTAGAAGAGATGTGATGGGGACAGAGAATTAGATCACTCACCCAGACACCTCACCACCAGCACTGGCAGATGTTGGAAGGGTCATTGTAGGAGGGATCATTGCTTGAATGAGTTGGAGGCTTCTGACAGTGCCAATGAGAATTAATGTCATGATCACATGGGAAGATGATGCGGTCCTGAACACATTGTAATTACCAAAGGATGCAGGTAGAATGAGGGAAAATGACAGCAGTCTGAAGGCTTTGTCTGAGATCATACTGCCCTTCTCAAAAACAAAGCTCTTAAGAGAAAAGGTATCACTAAAAAGAGAAGACTTGCAATGTTTCCCTCACTGCCATCAGCTGAGGTATGATGGGGGAAAGAACACAGGAGAACAAAGCAAATGATACTTTACCACTATTGCCCCATTTGTGATGATGGTTTCAGGAGAACCCTGTCTACAAAACAAGAACAAATACTGTGTATTTTACAAACAAGAGCATCTGGGTCCCACCCTGAACAGCTCATTTTCCCACTCTCTCTCCTTTGCTCCATTTGGTGATGCAACATTAAGTTTGGTAAAAGGATGAATCTGGCTACTAAGATAATACTCAGTGCACAAAAGTTTCCCCTGCACTGATGCACCCTCCCCGGGACTCCTGCACCCTCCCCTGCACTGATGCATCATCCTCTGCACTGATGCACTCTCCCCTGCACTCCTGGCACCCTCTCCTGCACTCCTGCACCAACCCACTCCTAGCTGCTGCACCCATAACAATAGGATTTTACTCACATGCTCTCCAATACAAACTCAACTTCCAGCTCCTCCCTTGTCTGAAAATGAAAGAAAAAAGAGAAGCCAATCTCAATTAGTGTGTGCACAGGTTTGCAAAGTGACCTTCATTTTTGCAGGTACAGCATTAATAAGTAAAATCATCCCGTTTCATGCTTGCTCTTGGCAGCATTAGAGGACAGAGACAGCTTTTTCTTACCCAAGGAAAACCCAGCAGAACAAAGTGGGTTTGGTGGTTACAAGTCTTAGTAAACCAGTTTCCATGTGCTGAATATGTGACACAATAAGACTTGAGTGTTTAGTAAAATACTGTGGAAACATGACATTTTCCTCTCTTGGTGTTGTTTCTCTTTTTATAACCTCTGTGAGGATTAGATCAGCTCTGTCATTTTTTTTTGGTCAGGTTAGTAAAAATGTAAAGCATCCCTAAAAGTGCATCTGCTTTGGGATTTGGGAGCTTGGCCATGATCTGTGCCAAAGGAAACAGAAAGCACTTTGAGCAGGCTGACTGTTTTGCCACTGGTGGGCAATTTCCCAGATTTTAGTAATTTTTGTTACTTTTTTACCACCAAGCTGCTCCTGGTGCTAAAAGACAGAAGAGACAGCACAGCTCTCTCATCAGAGAAAGGACATCAAGATGTACTAAGTGCCTGACTGAGCTCTTACCTGTGGGTTTAGTAGGAATGTGGTAAACACTCTTTCCCCAAGGGGGACTTTAGCTACATCAAAAAGCACAATTGCATGGTCATCATCACGAATGATGTCATCATCAGAAACTGTAAGTTCAAGAACATTCTGTGAAAAGAAATGGAAAGTCTCCAATTCCTCAGCATGCACTCAAGCAACACGACATTCTGCAGCTTTCTCACGTTCAGTCGAGAACTGTCGATGCCAAAGGGTCACAAGGAAGAGGAGGAAAATGAGTGGCGTCTGCTTTTTAACAAGCAGCTTCTGGTCTCCTCAGTTAAAGCCAAACCCAGATTTCTCTTGGATCATTTATGCTTTTAAGTAGCTCTCACCAAAAGACAGTCTTTTTAGGAAGGTGTATAGGTAGCCAGGAACTACAGGGGCCATAGATGTCACTTTAATAACCATCTTTACATCCTTAAACTTTCCACTTTCAGCCACCTGTTCATAGGTATCGGAGTGTAGTGGGATTATTAGCAGTAAAGACCTTAATCAGACTAGAATTTGGCATCTTGCAGACTCTGACATGCCATTATTTCGTGTCCTCCCAGGGACAGTATGTTCTTCTGTTATAGTGTTGCTTTATCTTTTCATTTGATGCTTTCTCTGTGTTGTTACTTCCATCAGACTTCTCCAAGGAGGTCAGAGTCACATTGCCTATACATAAATGTTAGGAGAATGGTCTTTCTCCAGCTTGGTAGGAGAAATTAAAGTCATCTCGGAAAGGAATTAGAAGATGTGACAATTCTGTTTTGGGCTATACATAAAAGCTGCATAGAGATGAGATGAAAAAGAGAGTTTTTGGCTTGTGTACCTTGACTTGTGTCTGTATCCTGAAGTAGAAAGTTTCATTCCACACGGGATTACTGCAGTTTTTGATGGTTTTGGTGTGGAATTTTTCATCTGAAGCAGTTGGTAACCAGAGGCTCACGTAGCAATCTGAGTGGCTTACTAGAAAAACATAGGCACAAGATATCTGGCAGTAGAAGCAGGACACAAGAAGCAGAGACACTGAAATGCTGTGTAGCTTGCACATGGATGAGAGATGGCCACTAAATTGGATATACATGAGTCAAACCAGGATAGAAATCACACAGCTGGATAAAATCAATGTTGCTGTTCATCACAACACTGTTTTAATTAACAGCATGTTCAGATAACTATGCACAAACCCACACTTTCAAAAGACAACCCCACAACTAGTCCTAGACAGTGGAGGGACAAAAAAGCCAAGAGCCTTAGATTGCTCCTGATCAAAACTGTGACAGCTCTCTGCAGATTGAGCAGGAGGAGAAACTGTGACCAATGCAGCAGAGAGTGAGCGTCAAGCTCAGAGGGGTTGGGCATGAATTGTCTCTGAGGCAATTTAGCTTCGTGAGAAACCTTAAAGAAATCAGGTTTGAGTGTGATTCAGATAATAAATGTCTGGCATAGCTGGTTATTAACCCTTCATGAGGAAAAGTAATTATTCCAGCTGCCTAGGGCATTGCCTCCCTAGGTGAGGTAAGGAAGGGAGAGGTCTACTACCTGCCATTGCTCCTTCAGGAGTCAGTAGGCAGCTGGAACCTTCTCCTGGTGTTTGCTGATGCCTTAAAGATGTAGAAGCTATTTTCTACTCCATCTCTTCCCAGGAGAAATAAAGCAGCAGAAAGGATTTGGACTGTGTGGATGAGGGGAGTGAGACTACACTTACTGTAAGAGATTATCTCTCACAGATCATGAGCCAAACAAACACCAGAGAGGTTCTCAGACCTTGGACAGGAGCTTATCCAGAGGCAACTACAAGGCTGATCCATCTTACTGTGTAAACACAGGCTTTGGTGAGAAAAGAGGAAAAGGGAAGAAGTCTGGTCCCACAGCAGTCAATAGCTACTTCATGAGCAGAGAGAGGACCGCTTACTACACAGTACTGGTCTTGACTCAATTCCTCAAGGTTAAAAGAGTCAAAAGAGTGTCTTTGCTCTGAATATCAGATATATTGCTGTGGGATATTTTGCCTGAAGAAAAAGTGTTGCCTAAAGCCCAGAAGCCCTGGGATGGGGATGTTCTCAGAGGATGGTGTTTGCCAGGCAGGGATATTCCCAGGTAACTTCTCATGCTGAGTCTGAGGGAATTTCCTGACACTGCCAGGAGATTATAGGTTGCCTTTCTGACTTTGAAATTCTTTCCAAAGACAACATTTCATCGAGTGAGACTTTTACATAACCCGAGTGACAGGGATAATATATTGACCTTGGCAATTAGCAACATAATGCTCCATTTACAACATGCAAGGAGGGCTGTGATTACCAATCTGTCTGATAGCTGAAACATCTCCCTGCACTGTGCTGTCTAACAGCCTGCTGAGCTGACACATGCTCACCCTGGTGAGTGGTATCACTGCCTCTGATCTACAGAGTTTCTCAAGAGCATACAGGAAGCCTGGAAATAAGTCAAGAATCAAATATAGCTTCAGGTCATCTAGACCATCCCTCCTCTGTAAAAGGGGGCAATAAGTGAAGCTGATCTCAGGTGTTTGGAAAACACAAATCCAACATCCTCCTAATCACAAAGGTGTTCAACTGATCCAAAACCTGTGAGCCAAGCACGAATGAGTTGCCTCAGTATTTATTAATGTCTTCTGTTACTCCCTTTATCTGGCATTTACTGACTTGCTGAAGTGTCTTCTTTGACAGAACATTTAGAGGAGGCTGCTTTCTGAAATCATTGTTCCATCTGTGTGTTCCTTTCATAAATATTCACTTAAAGTAAGCTGTCAACAATTATTTGCCAAACTGCTGAAGTACAAGTTAGCTATGGACAACAGGGTGGATTAAAAACTGGCTCAACTGCCAGGCTCAAAGGATTGGGATCAGCAGCACAAAGTCCAGCTGGAGGTCCATCACTAGTAGGTGTACCTCAGAGACTGATACAGGGGACAAAGCTGTTTAGCTGTTGAATAATGTAGGTGACAGGACAGAGAGCATCTTCAGCAAGTTTGCACATGGTATAAAACTGAGAGGTGTGGTTGACACACCAGATGGTTGTGCTGCCATTCACAGGGACCTGGATAGGCTGGAGAACTGGGTCAACAGGAGCCTCATGAAGTTCAGCAAAGTAAACACAAAGTCCTGCACATGAGGAGGAATAACTCCACATACCAGGAAAGACTGTAAGTTGACTGACTGGAAAGCCGCTCTGCAAAGAAGGACCTGTGCACTTTGGTGGACACTGGGCTGACTCTGAGCCAGCAATCATAGAATTGTTTTGGTTGGAAAAGATCTTTAAGATGATCAAGTCGAATCACTCGCCTCACACTGCCAAATCCACCACTAACCCACGTCCCTCAGCACTTCATCTACACATCTTTTCAATATCTCTAGGGATGAGAACTCCACCACCTCCCTGGGCAGCCTGGGATGGTGCTTAACAATCCTCTCAGTGGAAAAGTTCTTCCTGATTTCCAATCTCAACCTCCCCTGGTGAAACTTGAGCCCATTCCCTTCCTCTCTGCTCAGTCATTTCTGGGTTCCCCAGTATAGGAGAGGTAAAGAATGTACTGGAGTGAGTCTAACAAAAGCCCACAGAGAAGACGGGAGTCCTGGAGCATCTGCCATACAAGAAGAATCTGAAAGAGCTGGGAATCTTCAACCTGGAGCAGAGAAGTTCAGGGGACTCTCATCAGTGTATGTAAGACACTGAGCCCCTGCCACCTCTTCCCAGCCAGATATTCCCACACGTGGGGAATTGTCTAGGAGAAGTGATGCCACTGCTACATGGGAATTGCTTCCTTTCTAGCATACGCACCAGCTCCCCAGCCTAACTGCATAGGAACTGTGGAGCCTGGTAATGACACTGCAGGGTAGCAAGGATGAGTGTAAGTGATCTTATCTGGGTGCCCTCTTCTCTAGTGCTCCCAGTGAGATCAGGGAGTGCCAGAAATGTGCTTTTGCATCTGCCCCACGATTACAAATTGGCATAAAGGTCAGTTAGGAATACAGTGGAGACTAATTAGCTCAGATCTGGCAGGAGTATTTGCATGAGATAAGACAGAAAGCAGTTATATGAAGCACAAGGCAAATGTCAGAGTTGAACAGTTATTGCCTCAGCGCAGAGACGGAGCGATAGTGGGTACATGAAAAAGCCCCAATTAACCCATTGAGCAGGGAGTGGGGTGTTTTCTTCTTTGTTTTCATTTTTCCCTTTGTGTCAAAACAGATACAATCATTGCCAAACTCCACCAGCATGTGCTGTCTATGGGCAGAGGTGTAGCATCACATTTCAAGATCAAGCCTGGGCCTTCATCACAGGCTTGCGAAACACACAGCCCACGGATCCTGAGGTGTAAAAACACCCTGAATCCTATTTGGTGCACCTGATCATGAGGAATATCAGCAGAAGTAAATAAAGTGACATTCTCTGAAGCCAGGATTTGATAAGTCATGGGGAACCACAAATAGTCTGTGTCCAAAGGATGTGGAGTGACTGTGCTTGCAATGAACAGAGAGAAACATGAGGGGAACAGAGGATGTTTTAGACCTATGGAGGTGAACAGAAACCCAGGCAAGCAGATAATGCATGTGCCTAGCAAGGTGAGAAGCCAGCAAGCAAGCAGAAAAAGCAAGACGTGGAAGTTGCTGCAACTGGCTTGTTGCTGGATTTGCTACTGGATAGGTGAAAACCCAGGGAAACCTGAAATATATACCCTCTCACAAATTGTCAGCCTCCCACTGATCTCTCCCAGCCAGAGGGCACTTGGATGAGCTGCTTATGGTCAGTTTTCAGGGCAAAAAGACCAATTCCTGAGACAAGGTGAAGCAGATCTCATTCTCTAACCCTCCTCAGCGCACATTAGCTCACATTAGTAAGATATTTTAGTTTCCTGATTCTTCAGATACTTTCAAATGTCAAAATCAAAATATGAAGCTAAAAGGACATCAGTGTCATTGCAAAAATCAGTTACAAGACACCTTTTTTTGCATTGCACTGAAGTGCTTAAATCACATCTTGATCTCTACTTCAGAGATAAATATTTTGGCTGAAAATGGGCATTTCCTAAATGCCTGCACCTCATTCTGAAAGACTTTCTCAGAAATCCCACTGTCCTCAGGGTGGAGGACAAGGTCACAACAGCAACATCATTTTCTGAGCGTGCAGCATCATCTTTACTTAGTGCAATCCCTTTGCCTAAGCTGGTGAATCATACTTCTTATCTTGTCATTCCATTTCCATTCTAGATCAAAGGTAATACTAAAATACATTAAACCAGCACTGCAAAGGAACGAAGGGGAGCTCTTGCACACACATGCAGCATTGCATAACTGTCAAAAAGAGCAGAAGTTAATCTGACCTTCTTTGCTATCCCACTGTATTTCTTCTGTCCTCTGCAACCCCAGATTACACACACTGTGTGAACTGAAAACTCCTGCCCATCTGGCTGAAAAATTAACAAAGCTGTCATCCATGTTCTTAAAAGACCAAAGTGAGTGGGATTCATCCTGCCAGGTCCCTAAACTTTCTCAAAGTCTGCACGATTCCTTCTTCATGGAAAGATGGACCTTTAGAGCTGGTTTATCAATATCTGGTCTGCCTGTCTTCTAGTGCCCAGTAGTCTGCTGAAGCAAAAGCTGTTAGGGTTTCACAAGCCAAAGTAGTGTAGAACAGACCAGCAGCTTGGAATGGCTGATCTTATTCCTCTGGGAAAAGCAGACAGTGTCTGAGCTCATAACTTCAAGGAGTGTATCAAGACAATCAGAGAGCATCCTTGACACATTACGTGCTGCCATTTCCTCTGCCAGCTGTGATAACTGTGCCAGAACGATCACAGCTTGGAGAATGATTCCAGAATAGCTGCAGAATTCCCCCTTGCTCTGTGCAAACAGCAATTGTAGAGGGCTTTTCAGACCCACAAACCCTTTGGCTGTATTAAAAGTATTAACAAGTGTGTTTTCAGCACAGTGAATGTGCAGGCTGTAATGTATCACCTACTAAAGCAACCAAAATATCTGCTACACCTCTTTGAATAAGGAGAAAGAGTCAGAAACATCTGTAATAATGAGGTTGACGTCATGACATACACTACACAGCTCACTCTGTTTCTGAAGCATGGCATAGAATTCTGAGTGATGTGTAAGGATTTTGGCTCTGTGTTGGAGAGATTTGCTATGGACATGGGATAGAAACACGGGTATGGAAGCTGAGGGTTAAGATACCTTCATTCCTCTGAGATCATTCTGTGCTTTGCTTAGGTTGACCTGGTTCTGCAGGAGGATTGGACTGGATGATTCTGTGCCATTCTGTGATTCTATGAAAGCCTGAAAGAGTTAGTCCATCTACCCAGCATTAACTTGTTGCTGAATTCTTTTGAAACCTCACCCAACAAGAATCTGAAGTGTTCAATAGATGTTCCATGGCAGAGGCTGGCTTTGATTGTGATTTCTTAGCTAGGATTCTTTCTGGTTTGCATTTGTGCAGTGGCTAGCACAAGCAGGGGAGGACAGAGTCATTTAAAAACTGTGGAAGGTCAGTAGGAAAATCAAGTACTTACAAAAATCTGCCTGATGAGCATTTTTCAGCTTTATGATTCTCACAGTGAGCAGGGAGTAAGGTGACATTTCTTCCTCCTGAAAAGAAAAAGAATAACAAAGGAAATGTGCTTTCAAGTTTGGGACACTTATTTCTTGTAATGACAACCAAACAACCAGAAAGAACCCAGATTCTGCTGAAGCCATCTCTTCCAAGCTGATGTCACAGCAAAAATACAAGATGCAGGGAAATACACTTTCTCCACGAGTTTGATCAAACCCTAAAGTCAGCAGTCATCTAAGCATCCAACTAGAAGGTGTGGAGAGAGAAGACGAAGAGATGTGGTAAAGAAGCTGGAAAAGTTCAGTTAGGCAGGTCCATGAAATCATCCACATCATCATCAACATCCAATGTGAGAACACAACATTCAGTGAACCCACAAACCAGGGATGCTCCAGTTTTGGTGCACTATTGACCAACAGCCTGGCTTGTGCTGCAGGTAGAATTGAGACCTGTGCAGAAGTTTCTGCTTGTAATGTAAGTCTTGGATAAGTAGAGAGGGGGAAAAAAATGAATCAACCAACCAATCTTCTTAGATTTCTCTTGCTTGATTTTAAAAGCATCATTTTCGTGATGGAGAAGTATCTAAGGATGAGTGTTAGGAAATGCCTCAGGCCAGCAGGAAGATTCCTGGCTTTGGATGAACACTCCAAGCTTACTTTGTGGGAACAGAAGTTTTCCTTACCTAACTTGGCTATCTTATAGACATGGAGTAGTATAATGGAGCACATGGGCCTTAAAGATTTTAGACCTGACCAACTAAGTCTGTACAAGTTTCCCCAATCACATGTGCTTCAGGGATTCATCATGTCCATGAGTGGCAGCTCCATCAGCCAGAACATCAGCAGAAAGAGGCATAAAATAGACAAAGCTTACTGTGGCTGCAGCACAGGTGCCTAATGATAGTTACTGATATTGAAGAAGACTTCAAGGAGGAGTTGAGATAATGGCAGAAGGCAAATACATCAGTAATTCTTAGTAAAGTCATATCACAAAACAACTACAAGAGGTGGCCAAAGGAAGAAGCTGCTGTAAAAGCCAAAGACCAAGAGCTTGAAAGTACTATCTGAAGTGGAAATGGAGGAGTGCTGGTGGAAAGTGATGAAATAATTAGATGTTATCTGTTTTCTGAGAAACTTCAGTTATAAATGACAGTCAGAAACTCTGGAGTGGAAGAAGAGAAAGCACATCCCCAGGCACTGCTACTGTGACAGAAGTCAAAGACTACTAAAAAAGGTCAAAATATGAGAAACCAGTGAGACAAGACAGTGCATCGACTGAAGTGTGTCAAGCATTGGACCACGGGGAATTCATCATGGCAACGTTTAGCTTTGCATCCTAAAGAGTTTCCATCTCCATGGCAACAGAGACAGGAAGGTCAGAAAAGGAATTAAGGAAAAAAATTGCAGTAATTGCTGAGCTATGAAGTTATCCACTGAAACAAAGATGGATTTCTGAAACCAAATGCTGGCTTATTTAAAGACACGTTGAATAAGAATGAACCAGTGCCTAAAATAACCACAAAGCTTTGCTCTTGAGCTTATAACCAGGAATCATCATACCAGAATGTTTTCTGTGAGGTGACTGGCTAAACTGCTAATACTTTATGCTGTGAGGTACAGGAAAAACAGACCCAAATCAACAAGAGGGCTGCAAAGTGCTGGACAAATGCTTTCACTTTGTTGGGCTACAAGGAGTAGAAGATCTTGGCTTCTGGCTGGCTATATTCCAAAACTAAACAGTAAATCAATCCCTGTTGCTTAAAGTCATAGACAGGTTACAGGATATTTTATAGGTCTGTTTGTTTTAAACAGAAGTAAGATCTCAGCATTATTGGAATCCAGTCCGAGCCAGCTCTCCACTATTGCTTCAACCATTATTGTTAGATCATTCCCTTTTAATCAGCTAGGAATCCCTCCGTCTCATCTTACCTCTGTGTCTTCTCACCTCAACCCATTTGGTTTTTAAAGGACAAATGCTCCTTGGCTTTGCCCATTTATTCCTATACCTTTCTCAAAACTAGGATTGCAATGAGACAAACAGATAAAAACCTCAGCAGATGTATTTCAGGAGAAACGAGAGACAAACACAAAAAACCTCAGCAGACATATTTCAGGAGAAACAAAGGAAAGAGTTAACTGAATTGCATTTAGGGCTGGTGCTTTCTTAACCTTCTTGAATGGCATCAGTTCTTCAGGCAGCATTTTGGAACACGTGGTTTTAAAGTTTGGCAGAGATTTACATGAAATGTCATGGCTGTTATTAAAGTAGAACAAGGTAAACAGCAACAAGTGTGAAGACTTATTTGCACCAAGCACTGCTTAAGTTCTTCCAGGCTGTAACTGGCTAGAGCAGAATTCACTAGATGACATGAAGAACGCATCACAAGGACCTCATCATCCACATGCAAGTAAAGACAAACTGGTAAGAAAGCCTATGAGGATTCTATTAGGAAGGGAAAACCAAATCCCAAACCAAATGCAATAGAATATACTCAATGTTTCCATGAAGGGACAGTAAGGTTAAGTAGTGTAAAAGGTTATGCAATGGTTCAAACATATAATTTCATGGTAGGGGTTGGAAAGTGGAGGAGATATTTGGTGTCATAGGAAGAAAGCTTGGTGCAAAGAGAAAGAGTTTATGTAATTTTTCAGAGCTTGCCAAGAGAATAATAGGGCAGAATACCTGATCAGCCAGATTGTACAGATTAGACAGGTGATGGAATGAAAAGCAAGAGTTGTTTCTGACCTCTAGGAGGAGAGCTCTGAGGAGAGGCTGTGTTAGAGAAAAGCCAGCTAGCTGTGTATGGAAATTGTGTGTACCAGGAGCAAAATGTCACCGTGCTGCCTCAGAGTCCGGAGAGAGAGAGTAGGATACAGGTTCTGTCAGCCACAGCACACCCATGGAACAAAGAATGCAAGAGAGAACATGGGGAAAGAGACTCAAGGAACTAATAACAGAGGAAGGAGATAGTGATGTGAACTTGAGAGATCCATTTAGTTTGCTGGCAGAGAACATGCTGTCAGGAAAGTCATGACTGAGCTTCCTTCAGCTTGGTCTATTCATGGGGTCAGCATGGTTTGTTAGCAGTATCTAATGCCTGCTCTCACTTGCATGACTGTAGATCAATGTTCAGTGCATTCACAGATGATGAGCCAACAAGCTTTTGGGTTCTTTTAAGATAATTTGTCAAGGAAAAGGCTTTCAAAAATTATCTCTTGGAAATAACAAATGATTCTGTGTAAGACAATGCACTACCAACACCCACTGATGAATTTGCTAGATTTACTGTAGCTATGGGCAACCTTACAGCTCTTCATCGCCTCCCTGTAGCACGTTTCGTCTTCCTCTTATTCACTTGTAAGCTGCTGGAAAGCAAACTGTCAGCTCAGGGCTCACTGAAACAGCTAAAGAGATACTGTCCCCATGCTCTTATCCATTTTCAAAATACAAAGGAGGTTTCACAAGGTTGTTGCCTTTCCTAAAAGTTTAGCAGTGGAACTTATTTGTCTTTGCACTGCAGGTCAGCACCCAGAGAAATTCCATGCACAGCCCCTGGGCATGTTTTTTTTCCTATCAACTAACTCAATTTCTCACACAGCTCTGCAAAGTCATCTCCAACTGAAGACAGTTGCCATTAAGGAAAGTTTTATACCTGTTTACTTGTTCTGGGACTCAAAAATCTGTGATAAACCTGTTAAACTTTGTAACTCTCTCCTAATGATTATCCTTCTGTTGCAGATGGCAAGCTGTGACTTGCCAAAAAAAAAAAACCACAACCCAATGGAATTACCAAAAGCTTCCCAGGGAACCCAGTGCCAGCAAGAGGCAGAAATTGAGCAGCTTGCACAAGTCTCTGCTTTTAATGCCAGCTTTCTGCCAAGCTTTATTACAGAGGAGAGAAGACATATCCAAAAGCCAGGAGGCAAATCCAGATCGTCTGAGAACGTCTTGTTTTTTTTCAGCACGTGTGGATAGCAAACACAACTTGTGGAGGTTCATTTGATAAGGAGAAATTAGGAGAAGAACAACAAATGTGAGCTGTGGAAAGGGTGTCATAGCCTCAATATGCAGGGATTTATTGGAGGTCTTCAAGACCCACCTGGACACATTCCTGTGTGACGTGATCTAGGTGGGACCTGCTTTGGCAGGAGGGTAAGACTGGATGATCTCTAAAGGTCCCTTCCAACCCCTACCATGCTGTGATTCTATGCTTAGTGCTAGCTTGCCACTATTTCTGTATACCAATTTCCATCTGGAGGAGCTGCCAGAATGCTACCAACAAGAGATCAGTTTGATAATCAGTTTGATAAGAGTTGTGACATACAGCAGTGAAATAATGTTTGCAGTTCTCTGTTAAGTTTGAAGTCTGGTTGCACAAGCAAGAAATGAAACACACAAGTTTCCTATGAGATATAGACCCTTGAATCACACATCCTTTAAGATATCATCAAAAGCAAGGTAGCCTCTTGGAGCTCTCAGTTTTACTTTGAGGTAGCTTGACATAACATGTAGTCATCTGCAAGCTGAGATTGGAGACAAAAGTCATCGGTGATACAGCTGGTACGTGTTTGGTGCATATGCATCTCTGCCACAGGCTCTGCAAAGGCTGCTAGAGTTGTTTTTCTTTTGTTGAGATAAGTTGCACAATGTCTGGAGTTGGGCCTTTGTTCTGAAAACTCCCATTAATGACCCAAACCCAAAGGATGTCTAACAGCCATACCCCGACTTTCCAACATTGGCAACGTTCTGGAGCTGAAGCTCTAATAAAGTCAACAGAGATAGTGAGCAGAAAAAGAAGGCTCAAATCAGTCCCCTATTCACAGAATCTGAAGGGTTGGAAGGGACCTTGAAAGCTCATCCAGTGCAACTCCTCTGCTAGAGCAGGACCATCTAGACTAGGTCACACAGGAACATATCCAAATGTGTTTGGGATGTCTCCAGAGAAGGAGCCTCCCCAGACCATGCCAAACCCCTCACTTATTTTTTCTTTCATTAAACTGTCCTATTTCTAAATAAACACATGAATCTTCAATAAACAAATTGGGAAAGGGGGAAATCCTACTGTTCTAAAACAAACATTGGCTTAGTGCCACCTATTTGAGTGGTACCTTCGGATCAACGTCGCTCCTGGCTACACAGTGTGTCATCCCTTTTCTTTCTTCATTTTCCAAGGAGGTTGATTTACTGCCTTTATGCTGTTGAGGGAGAGAGAAGAAAGGATGAAAAAGAGGATAAAGATCCATTTTTCTACTTTTTACCTAGTCCTCAGCATGGAATTGCAACATGGAATAGGCACTTTGCACCCATGTGGGTAAAATAAAGGTGCCAGGAAAGTGACAGCTGCTTCTCTGCTACGTGGAAAGATACTGACTGAAGTTACAAATAGCCAAGGAAAGACAATGGATTTGACTTGTTTATAGTCCCAGCAACCTGTTTGAATCAAAGACCACTGCCAGGCTTGTTCTGCTTTTCCACTTACCTGACAGGAGGTGGAAGTTGATGCCATGGAGATCTCTGCTGCATGAAAAGCAGGTGCTGCAAATGGCACCTGAGTATGAGGCTCCACCGTTTCCACTGCCACCTGAAACAAATTCAGAGCCTTCAAGAGTGGCAGGAGTTGCTGAGCAGGTGTTTTATTGCATTGAGTCAGAGCTCCACCCCTTCACGATTTCTGGAACAGAAAGAATTCCCACCCACGTTAGTTGTCCCAAGAGCACGTCTGGTGGAAGGTGTGAACATTGACATCTGCAGGTCTTGTGACGGAGCAGAGCGTGCTCAGAGACCAAATCTTCCCCACCTGGGGGCTTGTGGAAATGTCATAACAGCCAGAACCCGATTGTAGATCTGATAGTGATTGTCTATCTCACAGGGATGGTAACAACAGCGTAACAGACACAGTTACCTATTGTCTCCGGGCAAAGACCCTGAGTTCCACCCACTATTGCCTCCATAACAAAAAGTGATCAAAAAAACCAAAGAGGAAGACATTTCTGTATGAAGATATTAAAGACTCCTCTGAAGAAATGGGGTTTTATCCCCAGAAAAGTGCTATTGGACATTATCTGTGCATACATGTTGGAAAGGACATGAGAGGAGAGATCTGTGGTCCCTAAACCACAGTCTATCGCTCTTCCACGTTAAATGTTTTACTTGTCTCTGGGCTTTATGTTTAATACAGCATGCATCTTCACTAATTTAGATGAGACTCAAGCATTCCACCTGCAAAAAACCTCATGAAATGTTACAACAAACTAAACTAAGTTCATGTCCTAAGATGTTGTTCTTTTTCCCGAGCTCAGAACTGTCACTTCCTGATGCAAAAGACATTCAAGACTACTGAGCAGCTTTATCCAGCTGGACATTCCTGGCAGATGATTGGAACTGAATGGCCTGATCCTATACATGGCATGATTTGTTACAAACCTCCTCAGGATGTGCGTGTGTTCAGCACAGCTCTAGGAAGCTCGGGGATTAAATCTTCTAATCCATTACGCACACGTTATTAAGGCACACATCCATTTGGACTGAAAAGTCCTCCTGAATGATTAAAAGCAATGCTTGTGAAAGGGTTTGAGATGATTAGGGTGACAACAGCATGATACTTCCTATTAGAGACCTGCAGAAGCATGAAACCACAGCCACCCTCGACTGTGGCAATGAATGTTGGACGAGGACCTTGACTGACAGAAACTGGATGCAAACCCAGTCACTTCCAGCAGGCTCATTACATGCTTTTCTTATATGCATAAAGGAATCAATAGGAAAAGCTGGTGTTACAAGGAGAACAAGTTAAGACAGATTGGTCATCTTACCTGCAGTGTTTCAGCCTTGGTTTGATTTCCTAGGTTTAGTTTCATACCTACATTTTCTAGGGGGTGAGTTTTGCAGGGGTGTGTGTGGGGGAAAGGTAAAACCAAACACATTCAATTTATCCCATTGTGCAAGGGAAAAGTTTGCTGTGAACTTCCCTTCTCACCTTCACCACATAGAAGCTTTTGGATGGAATGGGACTGCTTCTCTGCAACCAGAACTAGATAAACTAGAGCAATAAGCAAAGGATAGTCCCAAGCCTCTGCCATGCTTTGAGTGATGCTTTGCTTAGTGTGAGCACTTGGCACTTCTGCATAACCCAAACATCTTGAATCTGCTTTCTGTAGGGTGTTTTTTTTCCCCTGTTAAAAATTCTGACCTGAAGCAGCTCAAAGTAAACTGTCCACACAAAACCACACATGTTTTCTACTGCCTCTGCCACAGCCTACCTGTATCCTTGACTGAAGTGCTTAGAAGAGGTGAGGAACCACAACAGAGAAATGAGAATACTGGCTACAATTCCCTTGTAATTGTGCCCCACAACAGTTATCAGCTCCAGGTTGTTTCTTCAATGTGTAGAAGCTTATGGGTGTGAGGGTGGGTTGTTTTTTTTTTTTTGCATGAGAGCCAGTTTTCATTTACATATGTCACCTTGCATCTTTGGTTTTAAGACAGAAGGAAATGAGACAGGGGAAGATGCCTCCAGCATCCCTTAGGAAGGTGACTAAGAGTTGCTTGTTGCCTAACAAGTAACTCTTTCCTGACTCAAGCCTTCCTGATATGAAATACCTGTTCTTTAAGCTTCAGTCAGAAGCAGCCAAAGGTGCCTTTGACTCAAAGCTGGCACTAAATTAGTCCAAAGTTCAAATGCAGCACTATTCCTGATGAGGGCAAACGTGGTCTTTTCACAAGACACATACAATAGGCTTGGCTTCACCTAAATTAAGTCACCTAAAAGATAGACTTCTAGTTGAAGCCCATTGCCTGCATTCCCTGTGTACTGAATGGAGGACCAAGCAAGTGTGAAAACTGCAGATAGTGACTAAGCCAGCTCTGTATTGGATTCTTCTGGAGAAGCCTAAATGTCCAGGTCATACTTGATGCTTAACTTTTGAATGGCTGAAGGTAGGTAAGGTGAATCCCACCCTGAGTAATAAGTATATCCTCTTTAATCACTCGTTTCCCAAAGTTCCTGATGCTGAGAGAACCTGACATTGAGGAACATGGTTGTGTTGTTGACACGTGATTCATCCTGTCGCAACAGCCAAAGCTGCAAAACACCCTTGGGCAAAAGCTCTATTAGCATAGAAATGAAACATCTTCTCATGGATTCATTCAAATAACAAGAAGTTTTGCTACAACCAGGTTAGCAAAGAAGGCAAAATTCAGTGATGCAAGCAGCACCACAAACTTCCAGTTCAGGATCACCTAAGGCCCCTGTGATCAGGAACAGGACAGGTTGCCTTAGGAGTGCTGTTCATCAGGCACAGGCTGTGCAGTAGTAAAGGAGAAATAAGAAGCTGGGTTTTCTGTGAAACCCCAGGCTGCAACCTGTGGGAGCTCAGCAGCTGCTTCATCAGCATCTGAGATGTGTTTGGGACAAATGGGAAACTTCAGAGGGAAAAGAGGAGATGGCTGCTACAACTATCTGCAGGTAATGCAGACTCAACTTGTGTGGCAAAGCCCCAGAGGTCAAATGATACATTTAGTGCAGCTCAAGGAGCAATAAAACCCCATGCTGGTCCTCTCCTCTGATAGATCTGACTTGTAGGAGACCTGTGCATGTGCCTAAGTGCAATTACCTTTTGATTACTGAGCTTATAAAGTTCTTTTTGTAAGGCATGCCTTGTGTGGGATTCCAGTTCTTAACAGTGTCATCATAGTCTCCCATCAAACACTACACGACATTGGGACTGCTAAACCAGCTTATCCCAAAGTAACTGGCTTCTAAGCCCTTTCAGCTTTGGTAAGCTTAATGAAATCAACAAGTGCTGGTGGGCTTTGCCTTTGAGTTTCCTTTTCTTGTCTGACATATGGTATGGGCAACTTCAGACTGCCAGTGTTCATTGCTGTTAGCTCCAAGGGATAAAGCACATGACCAGCCTCTAGTCCATGCATGAAATTGTTGCTCACCAGATGACTCTAGGGGGAAACGTGGTTTCTCTTGAGGGCTGTGATTTGAGAGTTCCAGGGAGGATCAGAGGACCTCAGGGCAGGTGACAGGTCTGTCACTGATTCTGGGAGCTCCTCAAAGAACTGCCCTATGCTAAAGACAGGATCCTCTTTGCTTCCTCAGTGCCAAGGTGAGTATGGCACCTTTCTAAGTACATTACCAAGGGTGGCCTAGCCAGAATGTTTCAGCAGACGTCAAGAAACTGCTCTTCTCAACATGACAGCAGCTCATGATGATATTCCTACCTTCTCTATGTTCCAGAAGATTACCCTGTGAGACCCAAATCCACATCTGATGCAGTTCTGCAAGAGAAGTCTCTTCCTCCTACTTAACCAAGAGAGACAGAATCAGCCAAGAGATTCTGCCCTAAAAGATGCAGCTTCCTTCCCTTCCACAACCCAGGCAGGTGGCTGCCTCCAGTATGAGAGCCCTGGGGAGAAGTCAAAAGCTATGGGAAAAGAACATCCTTAAGGGAATCGTACCCAACTGGGGATAGGCTGCCAGCCACTGCCAGCATTTCCCATCCCACTTGCAGGTCAAAGAGGAAGAACAATGTTGTCTGATGCACTCATTCCAGCTAATCTTGCAGCGCTGAAGCTTCTGGTGCCTCTTTCTTGCCTGAGCAAGGTCTGGCTGTTGCAGCTCTTGCATCCCGTATCCCTCCACATGCGCAGAAGCCACGTTCTCATTGCCACGTCGATGTTAAGCCTTGTGACCCCTTGTGCAATCTGAAGAGGTGTGCGTGGCATCTTGCCCTATATATAGACTGTTATCACTGAGAGGATAGAGTGACAGCCTTACCAGGGCACCTGGTAGGTCATGTAAGCAAGTAAACCCAGCCTTTGTTGAGAAGTTTGTGCCGTCTGAGCAGGATCTATCACCCATGGCTCGTGCCAGCAGCTGCCCGTGGGATGTGATCTCAGTGATGCTACACCCATGACTCTACACAGCTGCTAACAAAACAAAACCATTTATCAGGGAGTCCCAAAAAGCTCCACAGTTGTCTGGAGAGCTGAGTGTGGGAGAATTTGGGGCTGGTAGGCAAAAGGAGTCCAGCGAAGATTCCACGTGTTCTTGCTGAACAGAATACAAACCTGTGCAGGAATCTAGTCTGGCCACTTACTCACAAAAGGTCTGATCATGAAGATTGAACTGTATTAACAACTCCACAGAGGAAGACTTTAAAGAAAGAGTTGCAAAACATCTTAAGGAAGGGAAGAACCATTCTCCAGGAGATTGAGATAGGCAGCTGTGTCAGTACATCCTATTACATGCTGAATTAAACCACCAATTGCAACACGATGCTGTGCTAAAACACACACACATCAAAGCCAAGTCTTAGGTCAGGCAAAGAAAACATCGACCAAAGGAGGGAAAAAATGTAGTGGCAAACATCGCTGAGTAGCCTTTAGAACAGAGTTAAGGGAGATGCATGATAGTAAAACGTGTGGCAACCTGTCTGAGCAGCTTTTACATGCAACTCTCCCATGGCTGTGGTATTTTTGACCCTATGTGATGTAATGACTGAAACCTGCTCCAAAAGATCCCATTGCACGGATGTGATGTGAAAGGAAAACGTCTTCTTCCCTGTCTTTCCACAAGTCCAAGACAACAATAATCTCTTATGAGTTGTTGGTTAAAATAAAAACCCTTATGGGATGGACAAAGAGAAATCTCTATTGCTTTTGGAGGCTCAGCATTGCAGCTTTGGGCTAGAGACCAGTGGGAAAGGTCAGGATGGGCTAAGAGATGTCTGTAGAGGCATAACTATCCGTTCCTGCTGCAGTTGAGGAAACATCAGCGGTATGAAGTGAGCTATCAGTTGCACAATTTTGGCTGCAAGCCCAGCCTCTTTCAGAAGTGATAAGAAAGTGGTGGCTGGTTACAAAAAAAAAAATCAGTTCAGAGCACACAGGAAAATGGGCAAAGTGAAACTTTCAACATAGATCAAAATGTAGAGGCTAGAGAAGAACACAGAAACCACAGAGAACACAGTTTCCAAGGGCAATGAGAGAGTGCATCTGTATACACATGTGCACAGATGCAAATCCAAAGAGAATGTATGTGAGGAGCAAGATCCCATCCAAGCTCTATATACTTATTACTTCATAGAGGTGGCAAAATAATTACTAAGGATGCAGTTAGAGCAGGAATGCTAATAAAACATGTTCAGCCTTGGGAAAGTAGAAACTCCACATCTTTCCTCAATGAGTAGTATGAGCTGCTTCACAACACATATTAAGATAAAATGGAGATCATTCTTACAAACTAGTCCCAAAAGCACAGCCTGGGAGGATTCTTGACTGTCAATGGTTCCGCTGTTTTAATTCTTGGGACATTGCAGAAAATGGAAAGGAAGTGTTTGTTTGTTGTGCCAGTTATCAAAAGCAGCAAGATGGTTGTGGTAAGGCGACAGTAGATTCATTCCTCCAGCTGCCATTGCAATAGTGGGCACAATACCTGAATAACTACACATCAGCTATCATATATATAACTGCTCTTGGTTCTCTTGCTCTTTCTTAAAATGTGGGCTAGTAGCCACTCACACCAAATGCTCCATCATCCCTGAAGTGGTCAATCACAATATCTATTTGAAGTCAGTAGCCACTCACACCAAATGCTCCATCATCCCTGAAGGAGCTAATAGCAACACCTATTTGAAGTCAGGAGTTAGTTTCAAGTTCCATATATCCCTCCCATTCATGCCTCACACATCTTGCACAGCAGTTATTAACATATTAACATATGTGTGTTTATGTTAAATACAAGGTTCAGAATACAAAGCAATTTATACCCTGAAAAGTGCATTCCACCACACAAGGAGTGTTTTCCCTGAAAATGATCGATGCCACGTCATTACTTAGCTTTAGGACAGTCATTAACTAGGACTTTTGACTGCATGGACAGTAAAAGGTTCCATCCACCCAGCCAAATTCCATCTGTGCATGCACATCTGTGTGCGCACACACATACATATATGTGTATAAAAGCACCTGTGGAGATTTGGAGTGAAAACTGTTCCTTTGTCTATTTGGACTATGCACAGAAATTCTTCTTTCATTTCCTTACCTGAGGTATGTGCTACAGGTGATGCCAGTGCACTGCCAAAACTGAATTGTGCTGTTCCTATGGATGCACTGATCTTGCAAACCAGAGTATTGGAGCTGACATTCAGCAACCAGACTGCAACACAACTGGAAAGGATGTCAAAGCAATTACAAAGTGTTCCACCAGTAAGGTGCAGGGGATAGGAAAGTTCCAGAAGGAGTGCAGCACAGGGCCACAAAGATGATGGAGTGGAGCATCTCCCTTGTGATGAAAGGCTGAGGGAGCTGGGGCTCTTCAGCTTGGAGAAGAGGAGCGTGAGGGGTGACCTCATTCATGCTACAAATACATCAAGGGTGGGTGNCTGGTGGATAAACAGTTCTCAGTGAGATATATAACTGAAGAAGGTTTTCTTCTGAGGAATTTTTATGAGTTTACTAGTCTCAAACTAATTGCCATTTTCATGAGTGATTTGGAAATAAAGCTGACATCTGGACTGGCCAGATCAGCAGTGGAACAAAGACTGGTGGAGTGCTGAGTAATCCTGAGGACAGGGCAATCACATAGAACGATCTGACCTGCTTGATAAACTGTCCTGATTAACCAGAGTTAATTCTAACACACTGAAGTGTGAAGTTATGATTAAAGGAATGACAAATGTACGTTCTGGTTTACTCCCCCTTACGAAAGGGAAGACTGTAGTGTGGAAAACACCAAGTCACCAGCTTGAGGAAGACAAACAACTCAGCAGAAGCCTCTAATGGCAAATGAGGACAACTGGATTCAGTGTACACAAACTGAGAAGTCATTCCTGTGTGAGAATATAAGAAGAATAAGGCAACATTCATCTCAGTGTATAGCAACAGTGGGAAGAATACTGGAGTCTGCATTTGATAGAGGGACAAGGAAGAGCTGGAGGGAATGCAAGAAGAGAGACACAGCTGAATATACAGCAAATAAAGGCTTTTTCATAATAGGAACTTGAAGGGCTGAATCTACTGGCTCAGCAAACAGAAGGCTGTGATGTAATCTTGGTGTGTTTTATAAAATCCACCCTGATGTGGTTACACAGAGGCTCCTAAGTTACCAGGAAAAGACTGAGCAAGATCTAATGTCTGAGCTCCAGCCAAACTAAATGAGGCTGGAAGCAAGGCGCACAGTTATTGCTGGAAGATGATCGCCCATTAGAACACTCTTCCATGAAAGGTGGCAGCTTCACCATTTCTGATCTCTTTAGAAGGAGAAGGGTCATTTTTTCTTTCAAGAGGGACTTTGGTCAGTCACAGGTGAACAGGATTAACACTGGAGTAACTCCATGGCAGGTAACAGATCTGACATCTAAAGGAGTCACAGAGCCTGCAGCAGCAGCTTGCCATGCAGAAGGATGGACTTGCTCAAGCAAACTTCCCCAGAGCTTCCAGGGATCTACATAGTCTCCATCTCCCTTGTCTTTTTCACAGATGGTAAAAAAAAGCCCATTCCTGGAGCAGGATATCCTCCTTAGATGAGATATCCTCTTCAGATGCCCTACTGCAAAGCACAAAACCTTCCTCCTTGCATCGAGACCTCGTAAAGCCTTTTCTTCCCCACACGAGTGACTCCTAATTCTACAGGTGCTGAGCCCGTGCAAGGCCCAGCCAACAGCAAGGGCAGGTGGAACTGATGGATTCAAGGGCCTGCACATCCTTGCTCTTGTTTTGAGGGCCTTTAAGGACAGCAGAGGGATATTCTGTTCAGCTTGTATATCCAGGTACTATGCTACTACTGCTCACACCTGGGTTGAGATGGGTAGCCAAGAAGCAGTGAGGAAGCACACAGAGGAGCTTGGCACTCAAGCAGTAGAGAGAAACTTCATCAACACTCTTCTGCTTTCTTGCTTGACCTGATAGTGATGGCCTGTGTCCAAAGCCTCTGTTGGAGGTGATCTGTGCCCACAGGATGCCATTTAACATAGGACTTTAAACACTTGCCTACAATGTGCTGTGGGGCCCAAATCCCAAACCTGGCCCCCAGCCTGCTGCTTGCCTCACCATCACCTTGAAAACATGAAGCACAAGCCAAGTTATTAAAATACACTTTTAATGCAATCTGCCCTGGACATGTTAAGACTTCAGCACTTCAAACTCCTTCTCAAGGCAACTAGCATCATGCTTCATTGTCATCTCAGTCCCTTCTTCTTTGTGGCTGCCCATCCTCTGCACCATACCTGTGCTCCACTGTTGAGGTTCAACAAGGACAAGGACAGAGTCCTGCAGTTGGGAAGGAGCAACCCCATGCACCAGGACAGGCTGGGGGTGACGTGCTGGAGAGCAGCTCTGCAGAGACAGACCTAGGAATGCTGGGTGATCATAAACTGACCATGAGCAGCAACATGGGCTCATGGGCAAGAAGCCAATGGCAGCCTCGGGGCATCAAGAAGAGTGTGGCCAGCAGGTCAAGGGAGGTTCTTCTCCCCCTCTACTCTGCCCTGCTGAGGCCTCATCTGGAGTCCTGTGTCCATTTCTGGGCTCCTCAGCTCAAGAGGGACAGGGAACTGCTGAAGAGAGGCCAGTGTATGGACACCAAGATGATCAGAGGACTGGAACATCTTTCGTATGAAGAAAGGCTGTGGAAACTGGGGCTGTTTAGTCTGGAGAAGAGGAGACTGAGGGTGAATCTTAATAACATTTACAAATATCTAAATGGTGGGTGTCAGGAGGTTGGGGCATCCCTTTTTTCTATTGTATGTAGCAAGAGGACAAAGGGTGATACGATGAAGCTGCAATACAAAAAGTTCCACTTAAATATAAGAAAAACCTATTTCTCTGTTCAGGTGAGGGAGCCCTGGCCCAGGCTGCCCAGAGGGGTTGTGGAGGCTCCTTCCTTGGAGGTCTTCAAGAGCCACCTGGACATGTTCCTGTGTGACCTGATCTAGGTGAACCTGCTTCTGCAGGGAGGTTGAGCTGGATGATCTCTAAAGGTCCCTTCCAACCCCACCACTCTGTGATTCTGCAGTCTCTCACCACATTAAAGGCCACAAAAGCATCCTTCCTTGCCTGACATTATTTCTTTCTCTGCCTTTTCCTTGCCACTCCAGCATGCAAGGCCTGCATGATGAGGGCTTGGTTATTGAGGATGTTGTATTCACCCAGCTGAACCAGACGGTCAAAGGCCTTCTCGGTGTACTGAAGTGAGTACGTTGAATAAGGGGAACAGCAGCCGTAGAGATCAACTTCACCATCTTCCATCTCTGACTCTGAGCGCTTCTGACCTGGGAAGGAGGGGGTGACAAATCACTGCTGAGAGAGGGGAGTTGCTCTGTCCACAAACAAGCAAAGCCTTAGCATGGAAGAAGAGATGGCTCTTCACAGAGAGAGTTCATCACCTAAATGACTCTGGTGGCTTTAACACTGTCTTCTTTAAAACAAATACTTCTCTTTCAGACTGATGCCTCAGTCTCTGGCTCAGGTGGATATCAGCTGCTTCCCATCAGGAGAGGAGGAAAAGGGTGATTATTCCTCTTACACTAGTAATTGGACTCTACACTGCAGCTCTGAGCTCTATTTGTGGCTCAAGCAGGTGCATCAAAGCTGCAAGCAAACTAAGCTTAGGGACTGAAACAGCCCAGCCATGGCACCAAAGAAGCAACCTAAAGCAGCTTTGACATTGAGGTTTTGATGTGTTGAAACGAGCCAACAGTGAAGCTGAAGTATTAAGTGAAGTCGGAGTATTAAGTCATCTCCCTGTAACAGGCTGGCCATGATGTCAATCTTCTTTGAACATATCAGATGACTTACCTGGTGCTTTGTATTTTTGGAAGGTGTCATTAATTAGGGGGAAAAATAGCAGTACTGGTGCTCCTGGAGTCTCAGCACCATCAAATAGGTAACACTCCTTCAGGTGTTTCCTGTCTTCTTCACTCAAATCCACCCTGGGAAAAGGAATTCCCTGCTCTGAGCAGTACTTGCAGGTCTGGTCCAGAGCCTGGATCAATGAATAGAACACACAAAGGGTTTCAGGGCTCAGGACATCTTGAAGTCCAGTAACAAAGGGGCCGTTTTCCAAACCAGCTGTGTGAAAGCTCTGAAACGTCTATTGGAAAGCACTGCAGCAGTGGAGAGATGTTTTTTGCTGAGTTCTCAGCACAAACCAGTTGGATCATGCAAGAAAAAGGAATGAGAATACTGTGCAGTCTAGAAATGTAGCATCAGAACACAGCACCAAGCTCAAAACGCTAGAGGGAAAGCCTTTTAGTAGGAGCAATACAGAAAAGCACCCAAGTGTTAAACGCTTTCAGCTATAGAGCTAATGAAGGAGAAACAGAGGCTGCTTCAACTCCTCTCACCTGTACTTGGGATCCTGCACTGTAATTTAAATGCAGGATGACATCTACCTTTCTCTCTGGTTTTAAAAGTGGCATGATGCTTGTGTTGATGAAAAATCCTGTGTCTACCAGAGACAGGAACTCATCTGATGGTGTCAGCTGGTTGGGAAACGTGTCTAACACGGTATCTAAAAGGAAAGATTTATCTTGCATGAAGTGCAACAGTGCAGAATTCGGCTGTTTTCCACCCTGACCACACAGCCCTAACTGGTTACTGTCTTAGGGGAAGAAAGATTTGCTGGATCTATTCTCTTCTGCCCTCCCAATGCAGTTTTGGACCTGCAGTGGCAACATTCAGGAAGGAGGTTTCTTGTGCCTCCTCACCCAGTGCATCTTCAAACAGAGGAAGGCAGAAACACCCTCAGGACCTGGAGCCTCTGCTTCAGGAGGTGTGTGCCACCAGCAAACACACCATCATGCTACATCTGATTGCTCCAACAGTGATTCTGCCCAAACAGAGCCTCTAACCATGGAGAATGGGTGTTATATCTAACCCAGGGGTTCATTTTAATCTGCTGGTTTATTGTCACCCCAGGCAGGCAGGTCTGCTGTTACCTTTCCATTTGCAGAAGTGCTTGTTCTCCAGGTAGCTGTTGTGCATCTGGAAGCCCTTGAGGAAGCTGTGGTCCTGGGCGAGGCAGAGGCGGTCGGTGAGAGCCCCACGCAGAGCACTGGCCAGTGGCCCAGGAGGGGTGAACAGGCGAGTCCCCAGCTCATGAGCCTTTGGATGCAGTGAAGGTTCCTCCTCTGCACAGGGAAAGGTTGTTAAATTCTACCTGCCTAAAGCAAGGTCATCCCCTGATATGCCAAGGTAAGAAAAATCAGTGGTTTCTCTGTTTTCTAGACCTGGGGTGAAAAAACTTGATGAGCAGAAGTGACCCAATGAAAAAGAAAACCCTGCTCTTACCAGCACAACACCTCTTCCTTACTCAGCTCTGACTTGGATAACAAACAAGACACTGTCAGAGAGCAACAAAAATCAGTACAAGAGATACATACACTCCTGGAACAGGCTGAATGTAGGCCTGGAAAAAGGATAACTTGTACTTACCTGTGTTGCAGTCCCATCTCCTTCATACATTCAACATATTGTTTGCTTCATTAATCATTTACAGATCAATCTTGTTATTCCTGAATGTGTCTGCTCATCTGACAACATCAGTGAGCTCATAGATCCCAGAACTGGAGGCTGTTAGATTTTTCCAGTCACAGTGTGAGACTTGGAACCCAATTCCTTCCAGAAAAGCAATGTGGCCTTTGAAGAAACACTCCAAACAAAACCCAAGTATACTCATCTAGCAGATGGCTGTGATGGTTGATCTGACATTAACTCTATCTCACAATAAACACACAGTGAGAAAGAAAGATGCTCACTTACCTATATTGTCCATTTTGTCCTGGGTCCACTTGTGCCAGAAATCTTCTGATGTATGGGACAGATTCCAGATGTACAACACATTGAAGGAAAATAAACTACTCCATATGCCTGCAAAAGGAAAGGAGCTTTCTGACTCCAGAATTCACACAGCATGGACCACAGCAGTGTGATGGTGAGATGGAATCTGCCACGATTACCCTTTGCTGCTCTTTGGTTTAACTGGATGTGTCATTTCTGCTTGGCTGCTGGGTTTTGAATCTCATTTTGGTGTCTAGTTTTTTTGGTTGTTGATACCGGGTGTGTGCTTTAACAAACTGTGAGCCTCTTGTGAGTGAGATGTGATTTCAGGAGCTTGGGTTTTTAGAAGAAACACCCCACCAAGTATCACAAGACTTGGATGAAAAGCAAAGGATCAAAGCTGGCAGTCTGAGAGATTTGATGGGAAAGTAGACTGATAAAGGTCTGAAGTACAACATGATCTCACAGCCTCTGCATCTCATGGAACCTGTGGGTTCCCTTTGTGAGAATAAGCCTGTCGATGCACTGAGGGATAAGTTTTGCCCATGCATGTTTGAGCTGCAGAAACACTTCTATTGCTTATTCCTCAGGGCACAAGCTCTCAGTGGTTTTTAGTTCAGAAAGTGTGATTGCCTGCACACCCAGCATAGGCTCAGGCTAAAATAGCACAGTGCTTCCTTTAAGTGAAGTGGCCTGTCCAAGAGACGTTTGCACTTCAAACCAGTCCCAAGCTGACAGCTTGTCTCTTTGGAAAACACATCTCTAAGCTGTGCAGAAATGCTTCTGGGAATGAGCACGCTGCTTTCCCCCCAGGCTTGCTCAGGCAACGTGGAAACTGGAACCAGGGATGTGTGGCTAAAGCAGACTCCCTGGAGCAGGAGGACCTGGAATATGCTCAAACACACGCTGATACAGTGGAGAATCAGCTTGAAGGCTCACGTAAACAGACTACAGGAAGCACATAGATTACTACCTGAGAGACAGCAAGAGGCTCTCGGCTGCACCCTTCAGTCAAGAGATGTTCACCCTCTCTGGTGAAACTGTCCGGTCAGTCATGCACTAGTGCTTTATCAGTGCTTAGTTTATCTAGCTCACAATTCAATCAACTCCCAAACCAAGTAACTGAGTTGTTTTTAAGAGCTCACCTTCCAAGAAGCAGATCCGAGATTCAGGGAGCTTCTTCATCAACCTCCCCATGAAGAACTCGCTGCCAAAATCCTCAGCACGAACAAAAGCTCCATATTTTTGCAATCCCACCTCATAAGGAGTGAACTCCACCCATTCTGGGGAAAGAAAGGAGCACAAAACAAAAGAGCTCAGTGTTTTACCACAGCCCCTTTGCCCACAGGTACAAGTGATGTTCCTATGCTGGGAATGAAAGGAGTTAAACATGGAAGTGATTCCTGCAGCTAGGTGTAACTCTTCAGACCATCAGCTATGAGCTCTAAGCACAGGGATAAATGAAATCTTGTGACCACGGAAAACCTTGGGCACATTTTTGAGTCTGTTGCATAGACAGACAGATCTTTCACCTGACCACAAAGACACAACACGAATAAACATCAGCTGAGCTGCTGCTCTTGAAATGAGCGGGCTTCTTGGTTTCAGGCTGTCTAAAAATTATTGTCCCAGGCTTTAGCAGCTGAAAAGACAGAAGACTCACAGAAGTCTCATCATTACCTTTGAAATCCAGAGTGCTGTAGTTGTTCTTGACATTGACTGCAGTATAGATGGGCAGTGGGTTCTGCCCACCATCAACAGCCCGTTGCTGGTCGGAGAGTCGATGGTTGTCTTTCTGTGGTTGCAGAAATATGGTTACACTCAGACCAAAATCAGCACAGAAAATGGTTTCTCTGCATCTAAGATTGCAGAAATGTTTTTGCTCCTAATGTATCAACACATCCTGGGCTTCATCTTTGCAATGTTCACTATTTGTCAACAGTACTGAGAGCATTCCGTTGCTGCAATATCTGCAGGCATCTCATCCGATGCCCAACTGATCACAGAATCATAGAATGGTAGGGTTGGAAGAGACCTTTAGAGATCAAGTCCAACTCCCCTGCAGAAGCAGGTTCTACCAGAGATGGTTTGATGACCCATGAGGATGAACACAGGAGGAAATGATGAAGAGCAGAGAGCAAGACTTGGGGTGTAAACCAGATGAACGTGTTACACTGCAAGTTGATGTGAGACCTCTTCCACTTCAAAAGGCTGCAGGGCCATGTGTTAACCCCTCTCATGGGCATTACAAGAATGTCTGGAATATTGCTCTTTCTAAACAAAATACTTACAGAATGCACCAAAAAAAACACCCCTCAATTCAAAACACAGTGTTTGTTTCAGAGTGTTAATCACAGCATCATAGAATGGTAGAGGCTGGAAGGGACCTTTAGAGATCATCCAGTCCAACATCTTGGAGTTCTCTCAGCAAAACATATCCAAAACCTCATGAGCAGGAATTCCTAGTGGCTGGGTATCTACAAACCTGCCACCAAACATTGAGGAGTTGGCTGTGGATTTACACCCACCCAACCTTGGAACAAACTACTTCTATCTCAGAACAAATAGGAAAACACCTTCTCCAGAAATTCACATTCAGAGAGTTACCAACCACTGTAAAGGCTGCTTCGGGACATACTGTACCCCATCATGCAACAAAGATTCCAAGACGAGCCCCCAGAGATCTATGAAGGATGTTTTGTGGCCCTCTCTTTTCCGCTGACTCAGCTGCTTTTTGTAATACTTCATGTACTTCAAGGAAAAGGATTGTATCTTGCACTTGGTCATGTGCTTTCGAGCCTCGCTGATCTGCTCGTCGAGGTCCTTCTGGGACCACGCAGCATCTCTGTACAAGTTGGACATTGTCCTAGGAAGAGGAGATACATCTTGAAGAGGAGGGGGGGAAAATCCACCAAGGTTTGAGGTAGGCAATAGCTACATTTTATGTTTCTGCTTTAAGTTCTTGATTTGAGATGAAGTAAAGGTTTCCTGTCTTCTGTTCCTTAAGGAACTGTCACGTTGCCTTTGAAGCCACAGGCAAAGCAGCTTGAGCAATTTTTCAAATCTCTGCTTAGAAAACACCTGTCTTCATGCTGTTGCAAATTATGGGACTTTCCTGAATGGAAATAATCCTTCACACAATCACAGAATGTCAAGGGATGGAAGGGACCTGGAAAGCTCATCCAGGTGCAACCCCCCTGCCAGAGCAGCAGCACCTAGAGCAGGGCACACAGGAACTCATCCAGCTGGGTTTGAATGTCTCCAGAGAAGGAGACTCCACAGCCCATCTGGGCAGCCCCTGCCAGTGCTCCCTCAAATCAACAGGGAATAAGTTTGTTCTTGTGTTTCTTTGGAACCTCTTCTGTTCCAGCTTGTCCCCATTGCCCCTTGTCCATCATTGAGAACAGCCTGGCTCCAGCCTCCTCACACCTACTCTTGATGTATTTGTAACATGAATGAGGTCACCCCTCAGTCTCCTCCAAGCTCAAGAGCCCCAGGTCCCCCAGCCTTTCATCACAAGGGAGATGCTCCACTCCATCATCTCTGTGTCCCTGTGCTGAACTCTCTCCAGCAGCTCCCTGTCCTCCTTGCACTCAGGGGCCCAGAACTGGACACAGGATTCCAGATGTGGTTTGAGCAGATATGATAGGTAGACCACTGCACATCAGCCCCAGCCTACTTCAGCTCATTAGTGTCATCAGGAAGACTCCAGGCAGGAGCTGTACAGTCCTCCTTACCATGTAGTACCAGACAAGCCAGTCAGGTAGGTGGCACAGTCCAAGACATGGAGTTTCTTGAGCCCCCGCAGGCTGCCGTACAGCGCCGTCAAAGATCTCATCCCTCCTCCTGTAGTCATGATGGCCACCACTGGGGTCTGTGCAACACACCAACACAATCACTGACTCATTTGAGTTGGAAAATACTTTTAAGAATGTCAACTTCAACCACTAACCCCTGGCCCTCAGCATCTCAGCTCCACGCTTTTGGGATCCCTCCAGGGCTGGACTCCTCCATCTCCCTGGGCAGCCTGGCACAGGGGGTGACGCCCCTCTCAGGGAAACAATTCTGCCTCAGCTCCAATCTAAACCTCTCTTGGTTCAATTTGAGGCTGTTTCCTCTTGTCCTGTCACTCATTACTTGGGAAAAGAGACTAATCCCCACCTCTCAGCAGAGATCTCCCACTACACAGTCTGACATCACCACATGTGCCCAGACACAGACTTCCTTCCCAATGATTTCTACTGAAGTATAAGCTACCATTGATTTTACAAAAGGGAAAGGAATAAAACTAATGACACTTGTCCCCAGTGTGTTCAACAAAGGTGTCTGGTAAAGAAAACAAATGCAAATGTATCCATTCCAACCAAAAAAGGCAAAAAGAAATCAATTGTGATGGCAGCAATTACAAAGAGATCTCACAGCTTAGGAAGAGTAACAACATACTTAAATAGTTCAACAAGAATAACAAGACTGGGTAAAGACTGTGGAAGGTGCCATTTCTATAGAAGGAATTTCTATAGCCTGGCTTCAGACAAAGGTGTGGAAGGAGAAGGGTTAAACTCAGGATAGCAGCTGCAAAGGACACAACTAGCAGGGTGAGATTAGAAGTATGGGGCAGCATTGGAAGTGTGTAGAAGTTCAAAGGTGAGGAAAGACCAGAAAAGAAGTTATTGGGAAGAAAATATGTCAGGTTAGATATTAGATCACGTCACTAGAGGTTTTGAATGTTTGTCCTACAGACCTCATGGTCCAGCAGATCCTCTTCCAGCTGCAGGACCTTCTTCAGAGCAGGAGCAACACACTTCTGCCTTTTGCATAGGAAGTCTTTCTCCTGCTTGCAGAGGTCAAACCCTAAACGCACATCAAGGTGTTCTGGGCTGGAGCAGAGGGCAGGGAAAAAGAACATTCCAATTTATTACCGATAGACAAGCTCAGAGTTTCCAATAGGAGGAAATAAACCAGAGCCATAAAGCACTGTGTCTGCAGGAGGAGCCTTTCCTACACTCCCAAGCAGATGTATGATGCTGCACAAAGGAATGATAAAAAAGGGGCTGCTAAATGTCTAAGGGGTTACCAAAAGAAAACCTAAGGCAAGACATGCCTGCAAATGATTTCTGAGACATCTGTCACCTGGATCCTCTCATCCTTTAGGCTATGCTGAGACCTGTAGGAAAAGCCTCTCACATTTATCTTGAAGCAGGCAGCAAAATGTACCTGGCTTCATGATCAAGGGTTGTTGGATTGCACTCTTACACACTGTGAAGGAAAAGGTGTGTGTGCTGAGCATAACACTGGCTGGCATCATTGGCTTGTCATACTATTGCTTCTTTTGTGCCTCATTTTCATTGTTCATGCCTCAGGATGGGTTATCTCCACGTGTGGTTATTTTCTCACAGACAGTTTCCTTTCAGCTCAGGTGAATTCCACATCACTTGCTCACAAAACCTACTGTCCTCCCCAGCAAAGAGCCAAAGGTGAGACAAAGCTCAGCTAAGGGCGAATTAGCCTTCAAGAGCAGCCAAGTCTCTTACCAGTCTTCTGCCTTCACATACAAATCAAATCCTTTATCCTGGAAAGCAAGAATGCAAACAATGTAAGCCTGAGCTCCTTCCCTGGTGCTCCTCCCCTGCAGCCCCAGGAGGAACTGCAGCTTGTGCCATCCTAGCAGTGCAAGTAGAAACAAGGAGCTCTGGATAATCCAGCAGTGTTATGGGAATTGACTGCAGTGGTTTATTGGCAGGGAAGTTGTTCAGTAAATCCCAGTGTATGCAGAGGAAAGTAGTGACAGTGTATACCTTACTCATCTCTCCTAACATAAGCAGTCGTAGGCAGCCAGCCAGGCTGCAGCCACATGACTGTTCTACAGGGCAGCAGTTGCTCCTCCCTTTCTCTTCCCTATACCCCACAACAACTGGGATCCTCCCATTCCACATGGATTGATTAACCAGGAACCTAAAAGTGCTTTGCAAAGCATGATCAGCAGATCTTGCTACCTTGGTTCTTTGAGGTGCATCAGAAGGGGAAGTTGACTGTGAAGTAAGATCAAGGTGGAGCAACAAGATTCCCCACACCCACCCAAACAGAGCAAGGCACAACCTGACCTTATCACCTAAAGACCTACCAATGTTAGATAGGTTGTGGTGCTTTTTGTGTTTGGAGGCTTTCATCATCAGAAAGCACCAGGATAACCATCAAGAGGATGTAGGCTTCATACTCAGATGTCTCAACCTCTCCCACAGAAGAGCAGGTACTCACCTCTGCTAAGAGCACGTTCTTTCCACTTGGGAGGGAATGGAGCTCCACATTTGGAGAGCCTGTCCCATACACATAGGAGCCCTGAAAAAACACAGACACATCCAAGTTTCTGTTGTAAGGGATGCTACTCTCTTCCCACAAAGCACATTAATGCTACTTGGCACGCTGTTGTTATACATAACGTACAAAGGAAGGAGGTTGTTTCTTCCCTGGGAGCGTTACATCCAGCCTTGGCTGCTTGTATCTGGCATAGTGGAATTTGGCAGGAGAGGAGGAGCTCAAGAGCAGATCAGATCCCAGCCAGTCTTGGGTGCCCTCATAAGAGCCTTGCACTTGGAATGAGAATTCTTTCTCTAAGGATGTGACAGAAAAGCAGACATAGAGTAGTTTTATCATCAAACCAGGTTCATACAGAGCCTATCACAGGGCTGGATCCCTTGAGGATTGGTCCATTCTTACATTAAGCCCTTCACAACATAAGCACATTGTGATTTTAAAACAGCTGATGGAGCAATAACCTCACTTGATAAAGATTTCTTCTCCCTTTTCTTCTTCTTCTTCTCAACCACCTGGATTTCCAAGCAGCAGATCTTGCGAGACTGAAAGAGACACAAACAACAAAACACCTCGTGGCAGGGGCTGAGGTCCTGTTTCCTAGTCTGAGCTCCTACTGATGGTGGTACAAATGTCACATAGGCAGCAAGTTTGTCTTGAAGCAAACACTTTCTCTGAACTATGACCTCGATTTCAGATGCTGCCTGGGACAGCAGGAGTGGCTGAGAAACTGGGCAGAGCCAGGGCAAGGCTGGGGATGCAGCATGGATGGCCAGAGCTTGCAGAAGGGAGAAGGGTAAAGTGAACAGCAGCACTCCCAGGATCCCAACAGAGATGGAGAGGACTGATTAAAACCGAAGTAATGAGGAAGCAAAGCTAATAAGTGAACAAATGGCACGGTCAGAAAGTCCCTGTGTAGAAAGCACGGTTATGAATGCAGGAAATGATGTGTGCCTGGGATGGGACAAACCCCATTGCTTTGGCAATGCAGGAATCTGGGAGGAGTGATGTCCAAGGGAAATCTCACTCCTGCACCAGTGTCTCAGACTTAAACCACTTCCATGTGTTGGCTTTGAAACAGCATGGGGGATCTGCCCACCACTGCAGCCACAGCCTCTCCACACGTGCTAGCCACGAGGATGTCTCACTGGGCAGAAGCTGAAGTGGGAAATTGCAGTGCTTCAGTCCTGCCTTTTGCTCAGTCCAAGGGTATGTTTGCCTGATGACTCTTGAGTCGGGTGCAACAAGTATGGCAGCAGGAGGAGAAAGATGACAAAACATAACACTCACCACCAGTACCCCATTAGTGACGATAGTTTCAGGAGGGCCTGAACTAGGAAACAGAAAGAGGAAGGTATTTGTAATAACTCAGTGTGATTACAGTCTAATCCACCAGCCACACCCCTCTCCTCATTTCCCTCTTGCTTCTTTTTAACTGTGCCTTGGATCTGAAAGAAAAGTCCCAAGTTTCCTCACTGTACTATCAAGGCACAATTGTCATCCTACTGGCTTTGTCCACTCCTGGAGCTCAGCAAAGAAACCAAATGATCCTCTTACAGGGTCAAACCACGGAGGGGTTTGATGCTGAGCCTCAGGTTGAAGCTGCAGGTGGTTTCCTGGAACCCAGTTTCTTTAAAAGCTGCAAGTTGTCAGAGGATGGGACAGAGAAGGCAACTAGATCAGGGATCCAATGCCTTATTCCATGTTTTGAAGGGAGGTGAACACCCTCACTGATCTCAAAGACAAATGCTTAACAGAGCAGTACTGCCAGCATTCTGCTTTTAAATGCCATTCCCGCAGGCAAAGAAAAGATTTTAAGGTGTTCTCTCCCTGTCTGCCTGAAGTCCAAGGGAGGTCATGCTGGCATGCACTGGTTTGTCACACAGCTCATAGCAGAGCTTCCTCAGGAGACCCTGCTCATGCTCAGCATCACTCAGGAACGGTGCACTCTGCACACTTGGGCTTGATCATTTCATTCCTCTGCATTGCTCTTTCTTTTTTTTTACTGCAGCTAATGTTGCATCTCATGTTTACTCACAGATCTTCCAGTGCAAACCCCACCTCTAGCTCCTCTTGTCTCTGGAAAACAAAGAGAGGGAAACGGCTTTGGCAGCAGTCAAGTGGCAATTCTCACAAGGCAAGTTCTCACTCTCACAGTGTAGGTGCTCGTGGACCCCTTGGGACTGGCAAAGCATTTAATGACAATAATGAGCTGGGTTGTTCATCTAGATTGCTGTTTCTGTTTTACCAAGGGCCAGTGGAAGTCCACACACTGCTCCTCTGTTATTTTGCAGGGAAAGAAATGGTCAAATAAGGTATTTAAAGACAAGGAACTGAAGAGTGGTGTTTGGTATGTGGAGATAAGGCAATTAATGAACTGAATGGTGCATGACAGGCACACAAGAGACCAGGAGAGACACAGAAAAGGAGAGGGACAGACAGAATATACCAGGAGGTAGGATGCACAACTTTTGGAGCCTCTGTGGAAAATCAAACTAGGAATATTTCTTGTTGCCAAGCTGAGCAGCATGACTTAAGAGAGCTGATTTAAGCATCCATGCCACAGTCCATAATCAGCAGCTGGTGTGGTTTGACCTTTGCTTCCCATCACAGAGTTATTACTTCCTGATGACTAGGTTAAGCAAGTTATGACAAAAAGCATCGTGTGCTGGCATGGCCACACTCCTTGATCCTTGATAGGGGCAAGGGCAGCAACCTGGCACTTTTGCAAAGACACCTGAAGTTGATGAGCCTCTGTGGCCACCACCAATCCCTTGAGTGTGCCTAGTGAGACAGCCAGCTGTGAAGAAGCTGTTTCAGCTGAACAACCATTCCCTTCTGTGTGCTTGGGCAGCACATACACGAGAAGAAGAGAAGAGAGAAAGATTTCACAAGCACCATTTTGGACAGAGAAGTGGATGAGCACATTCTTGCCAACCTATTCCATTTCAGGCCTCACCTGTGAATCACATTTGAAGTGCAAGAAGACTTGCTCTCCCAGGGCAAGTTTGGCTGTATCAAAGTACACAGTGAAGAGGTGATCATCTCGTGTGAGCACGTCCTTGTCATATAGAGCCAGCTCCAGCACGTTCTGGCAAGGGAAGGGAAGGGAGGCACTTAGGGAATGTCTCAGGTCTCATTCAAAGCAGGAGAGAGTTGTTTTAGTCAGATGTTGTGAGGAATTGAGGGGGACATTGAGGAAAAGAGCAGGAAGCAAAGGGAAATCAACTTTATCTAGGCATCTGCCTGTGAGGAGGGTCATGGTCTAACTCCAGCCAGCAACTAAGCACCACACAGCTGCTCACTTGCTCCTGCCCTGCTCAGTGGGATGGAGCAAAGAATCAGTGAAGAGTGCAGCTCATGGTTTGAGATGAGAACAGCTTAGCAACTGAAGTGAAATGGAATATATCATTATAGTTATTGCAACACTTTCATTATGGTTATTAACTGTAACAAGAAGGAATGTAACCAAAATGAGCCCAAAGCAGTTGCTCACCACCCAATGATGAGTGCCCAAGTAATCCACCTGCCTCCTCACCATTTCCCCCCAGTTTATACACTGGACATGATGTGCTGTGGGATGGAATAACCCTTGAGCTAGTTTGGGTCAGCTCTCCTGGCCATGCTCCCTCACAGCTTCTTGTGCACCCCCAGCCCTCTCGTTGGCAGGGCAGGGTGAGAAGCACAGAAGTTCTTGATGCTATGCAAACACTGCTCAGCAAGAAACATCCCTGCATTGTTCTCAGCACAAATCCAAAACACAGCCCTGGAGCATCTACTAGGGAAGAAAAATAGCTCCATCCCAGCTGAAACCAAAGAGGAGCGGGAGGAAATCACACATAGCTCAAAGGTCATATTCTAGCTGAGACTCAGAGAGATACTTGTCCTTTATGGCATGGATAAACCATCATAAGGACATGTGTTATTCTCACATCTTTCTGCACCTTTCCTTGTCTCTTGAGAAACATTTCTTATGTCCCTTTTGCAAAAGGAGGAAAGCTGGCACTTGCTCCCTAGGTCATGATTGATAGCTAAGTCTCAGCTCAGTACCTAGGTCATGATTAACAGCTAAGTCCCAGCTCAGTACCTTGACTTGACTCTGGATCCTGAAGTAGAAGGTTTCATTCCAGACTGGATCTTTGCAATTCTTGATAGGTTTAGTCTGCAATCTGTCAGTTGAAGCAGTTGGCAGCCACAGGCTCACGTAGCAATCCGTTTGGCTCACTGTATGGTAACAAAACGCAAGCAATATCTGAAAGAAGGATTTGCCCTGGAAGAAAGAATGAGTTCCAGAATCCCAGCATGGTGATTGGAATTGGGATGTTCCATGGAATTGAACATGAAGCTTTGCTGGGATACATGATGATATACTTGTGCAACAGAAACACTACAGTTTATGTAATAAACAGAGAAAAAAGAAGAGAGAAATCATCCTTCTCTGAATAAATGACATCAGGAAGACAATAAATGCATTAGAAACATATTAGGAAGACAATAAATGCATTAAAAACAAAGGGTTTCCCTTCCTTCTGTGTCATCAAACAACCAGTTTAACACAGGATTAAATCATTCCGGACAACCACAGCACCCTGTGTCTTCAAGGGTGAAGGACACAAAGTGACAGCTTCTATTTTAACTGGACAGAACATTTCAAAAAGCCCCAAATGTAGAAAGAAAGAGAGTGAAAAGCTTTTGGATTTCTGCATCAGTGAAGCTGTAACCTTCTGTTCCATTTCATTTCAGAGTTTAACCTCTAAAATATAACACCAACTAATGGGGTTTTACCTGCGCAAGTTGGTCCAGAGGCAATTGGGGTAGGGAGACTTGGGTTACTTAAGCTAAATGTGAGATAAGGCAACTCTAGTTTCAATATCTCCTCCATTATCTCAACCACTTTGTGCCCTCTGTGACATAACTATACTCCAGAGGAAAATACAGGAAGCCTTTCCGTGGTTCTTTCTCTCAACTGGCTGCAGAGCTTTCCTTGCTCTCTTTGAGGATGCAGAGAAAGAAGTGCAGTAGGTCCAGCTGTGAGCTTGTAGAGTTACATCTGCACTGAACAGGGCTGGTGCAAAGAAGAGCAACACGGTGTTCACTTCTGGAAGCTGCATTCCAGTGACAGGACTTCCTCCATCCATGGAAGGAAAGCATTTTCTCTTGGCACAGGACTAGGTAATACCCCATGAAGATCAAGAGGACTGAGCAGGGCACTATAGATACTTACAGACATCTGCCTGCTGGATATTTCTTGCTCTTATGACTCTTACAGTCAGTAAATAACACGGAGATGGTTCTATCTGCAGAGGAAAAAAAGAAATCATACAAAAGGCAGGAGTCAATGCTAAAGGTTGGCAGCATATTTACAAGACAGAAGTAACTGTCTTGTTGGATCATGGACAACTTAGTTGAGTTTTTCTATGGGGCTAAGAAATAGCCAAGGTATTTATTCCCGTAGTATCTCAATCAAGTACTAGGCTGAAAGGCTTCTCTACCTGTATAACACAATGTGTGCATTTGTGTCATTACTGAGAATTTAGTTGCTTCTTAACTGAACTCTAGCTGCACTAAGTGGGAAGATCCAGACTCAGATTGGGGAAAGATTTACTTGTTAACACTTCCGAGGTAGCAAATGAAAAGCTGCCTTAGGCTTCTTGCAAGTGATCAAAGTTATCCTTGTGTGACTCACCTCCCATCCAGTCATGGCACACACATAGTCTCTGCTAGGCTACAGGATACTGTTTTCTCACCTTCCTGCTCTTTCAAATGTCCAAAACTCCCCAGAGGTCAATACTGCTCTCTGAGCCCCAAACTGCTTTCCATGGCAGATGTGGAGGTGCTCTACACATCTACCAAGCTGCTCGCCACGCACGTGGTTTTCATCTACAGGGCCATCATTGCCCAGCTTGAGCTGAGCTCACCTCTGACTTTTTCCTTGCAACAAGTTTTTCTCTGCTTTTGAACGATGTGAGTTGTCAGCCTCTGAAGGTTTGCACTGTTCAGCATACAAAGTGGAACCACAATGTTCTATGTGTGATAAGAAACTCTTGCTTATCCCCTTCGCCTTCTCTCGTTCATATGAATGTCTCTGACATTAAAGCCTCATGCTTGACTTCTTAGACTCTCATATTACTGCTCTGGTCTCAGATTAGAGCCAGTAGTGCAAGCACAGGGTCACAGACAGGTAGTGACAGCACCTGCTCATTCCACCTATACTGCAAAATGATGACAAAAAGACCACTGCCAGTCCTGAGGTGACATTAACATGACACTGAGCTTACTGGCCTCACTGAGAAGGATGTGTGGCACAGGTACTGAGGTAAAGGAGAGCTTGGCTTTTGCTCTAGTTCGCCTGTCTGAGCAAATGAATTTGGTATGTGCTGTGCTGACTGGCCATAAGAAGTGAAGTGCATCAGTACTCAAAGGCTGGATGGAACAAGTTTGATGTCTCTCATTGTGTTTAACCCAAGTTAAACACAGCAGCCAGGGCTAATGAACATAAGGTTCTGAGATTTGGGGCAGTTAGCATGTAGGTTAATGAAGAAACAGGTAAAAGGAGCCTTCAGGTAACCAAAGCACCCCATTCTGGGAGAAAATGCCCACGACATTCATAGTGTTGCACAGGAGGTGACTGGGTTAGGCAAATCAAGGATGGCAAACCCCTGTTAAGGCTCCAAAGAGCAGCTGTGAATAAGACCATCAAAGGAGCATGAGTTCATGTATAAAACCTAACTCCTAAGGCACAGAAATGAAGCAGGTACAAGTGGCATGTGTTCAGTAATTACAGAGCCAGCAACTGGTGCTTCCAGTGGCTGCCTTCAGAGAAGGCACTTCCCTGGAAAGGCTCAACTCAGTTGCATGGCTTGAGTCCCCTTCATGGCTTGTGGTGATCTCAAAGTGCCAGGGAGGGAGTATAAACTGAGCAAAGTACTCAGGCATGGGGATGTGCCCTGTCATAAGCAGGAGGCCTTGGTTTAGACATCACAGAGGCATCAATAACAGCCAAAAATCCCATCAGTGGTGTGAGTTTTGCCTAAAATACTGGAGAGGTTTGGTTTCTTCTTCACTGCAGTGTAAAGAGTTGCATTTTGGGGTGTGTTTTCTAATCTTTGGGGTTTCCATTCAACTAATTAACAGAAACAACTGGCTATTCTTTAAGGTCTAAGCACAACATGTGCTGCTCATCGACTTAATTCACCTCAGCACAAGAGAAAGCTCCTAATTATTACTAAACGATCCCAAACTGGAGAGAAGAGGGTCAAAAGACCTTTTTCAGTACATCTGGTCCTCTCATTTCCTAGAACATAGGTTTCATACACTGTGCCTGAAGTCTCTTGGAAAGCTGTTTGTGTTTTTACAGAGGTGAGAAGAAGGATTCGTTCAGGAAAGAAGGTGTTGAAAACCCAGATCAAAATTGTGCTTCTACCCTTGGTGGGAGGAAGTGGCACAACTTCACAGCTATTATTACCTCCACCAACACTCCACTTGTACTTTAGCAAGACACAGGGAGCAGGAAAGCTTATTCAGGTTCATAAAGATACTAGTCTTGTTAAAACAGGGATCATTTCCCAGGTGCCAAGGGTAGAAAACAGCACCAGAGCTTTAACATGAGGCGAGATTGCATAAGTGATGGAAGTGATAAGACTGACAGTGTTCTGGGTGGATTACAGCAGCTAATTAGACTGTTTCAGAGATGCTGAACCCTATCTGTTCTCATCCAGGCTCCACCCAGCAGGAAAATCTCTTTTACAGTTCCCTTTGGACATTCTCCTTTGTGGTACCTTTGCAACAGGAGTCCACTCCTCCCCATCAGGGTTCAGCTGCACGACTCCTAGCTGAGCTCTTTGACTGATCAGCTCCTGCAACAAAAAAGACCAACATTACCCCTGGAAAAGAGCCATCTTGCCTTTAAAAGCAATCCTGCTTGGGAATTGGGAACTGCAGAACAAAAGTGAAGGGGAGCTCATGGTTAGTGCTGGCCATAGAGCCTTGGGGAATGCAGATGTGTCCAGCTGTGCCTGGTTCTGTGCTGTCCTTGTCTCCAGACACCTGAGCAGAGGCGTAGCAGCCAGGTAAGGTCCACCCTTTGCATGACACATGGGGAGGGAAGGCAGCTACCAGCCTTTGCTGTTAAGTGAGCAGCAAACCTGCCTTCCATTGACACACCCTGTCATTAATCTTCCACCTTGAAGCACATCCCTCTGCTCTTTAACACTCCTGTTATTTAATACTCATTCTAAGGTTGCTTATCTCATGTCTCTAAGAATAAACCCCCCTAAATATATAAACTGTTCCCTTGGTAAATAAACTCCCACTCCCCAAGTAGTTTTCACTCATTCCCTGTGGTTTGCTATCTCATTTCAAATGGCAAGAATGAGTTCTTGAAGCACTGACTTCCTTCAGCCCTTTACAGTCAGGAAAGTAGTACAACCTTTGCACAGTGTGCAGCACAACCAGCTGAGATCCCAGATGCCTTCCCTTGCTCTGCACCTTTCTTACCTGAGACAAAATGCCATCTTGCTCCATTGTGGTTGCTGTCATGTACACATCCAGTGTTATCTGTGGCCATGCAATTTCACATCTCCCAGCTTCCAGGCACCAATAGTTTCAGTGTCTCACATGCAGGTGAGCAGCTGTTTTATAAACTGACTCAGAGCCCCACCTCTGCCTGATTTCTTCAACCCAGTTATTCCCCTCCCATTTTCTTATGCTAGGAAGCTGAATCCTGTGGTCAAATAAGCAGGTTAAAAACCCCACCTTTGCCTGCATGGCAGTTGAAAGTGTGCTGTTTAAAATCACTTTGCTCAACACTAACCAATGGCAGTTTTCTAACCAATGCCAAGAGAAGGATGCCCTTTGATCTGAGCACTGAGCTTTTCACTTAGCAAGACCTCAAAGCCTCCAGAAAGACATACTCTGTGTGAAGATGCAGCAACAAGACACTAACTGGGTTTAGGTTGTCGCTGTCAGCAAGCAGACAAGATAAAACAGCTAAGAAGAAGAGTGACAACAGACTAAACTGGTTCTTGCAAAAACCACATGGTCCTGCAGTCTCAGGTCTAGGTGGACAGAACACACATGCTCACATAAGGTGGTACAGCAGGGCTGGGTCTCTTCTCAAGTCCTTGTGTTCTTTGCCTCCTTCTTTCCTATGGCTCCTTATTGATTAGAGGAAAAGTCCTGAAGCAATGACTTGCCTTATCTTAACTCCATCTGCTGTAAATACATATCCAGCACTTCGCAGCTCAGGCTGGCTCTAGCTGTTATCTAACTGCGTTTAAGCACCCAGCCCAACTCAATGCCAGCAAAAACAACACAGCTCCCAACCCACTGGAACAGGATTAAAAGTGTAGTCAAAGACTGTTGAATCTTCAGCAGGTCATAACAGATCAAAATCCCTGGGGGAAGGGAATCTTCTGGCTTCCCTGCTCTCCTGGTACATTGTTTATGAGCCAAAAGTTATCAATTCCCTGAGCATGCTTGAGCTTACTGGGTAAACGTTGCTCCCAGCCAGCACAGTTCCCCATTCCCCCATTCTCACACCAAATCATACCTGCTCAACTCTGTCAAAGGAAGTTTTTTTTTGCCCCAGCCAATGTATTTCACAACCCCATGGAGGGCTGTGTCTGCACACAGGGCAGACTGTGTGCCAGCTGCAACCCTGCAGCTTGCTGAAATCCAGCTCTCATGACGTCGCAGAAAACCCTTTGTCAACATCAGCATCTCTCAGAGTTTAAAGCAGTGCTTTATTGCACCACCTCCTTGAAGGACTAAGCTATCAAACACACTGTCCACCAGGATTGGGGCTCTCAGGCTCACTCCCACAGTGCCAGTGGCCAAAAAGCTCTTATTTTCATGACTAACGTTTGCAAGCCACATCAGAGCCAGCCTTTGCAGGAGGGAGGGACTTTGGCTTTGTACCCCTGCAGCCTGGTCTCTGAGACATTCCTCTCCCCACCATGCTCCCAGCTAATCTTTGGCATGCTCTTCTGTTCTTTGCAGCAACAACAACAAACAGCTTCATTTTTCCTGGAATAAGGAACACACTGTTGAACCTGGAGCACTCTCACTGCAATGCCTGAGTGTGCAGGGCGAGGCAGAATGTTCATTGCTGCAAACAAGCCTTTATTGTCTGTTACTGTACACACCAAATACTTGCATGGGAATAACATTTCTTCAGAGCTGGGGGTGGCACCAGTTGATGGCTGAAAAACTGAGTCTCCTGTTTTTTTCACACTAGAGATTTCAGGTTCAGAAAGGGAGGCAATGCCCAGGGTTACATGCAGAGCACATAGCACCAGTTTGCAGGTTGTGACTAGTGAAACTACCATAGAACAAACCAAACCCCACAGTGAAAGTGTGAATCCACACAAAGCCTGGAGTTTCACAGGTTAATATTCATGCTGTGATCTTTAGGCTTGCAAAGTAACAGCCCTGGCCCAGGCTGCCCAGGGAGGGTGAGCAGGCTCCTTCCCCTTGGAGGTCTTCAAAACCCACCTGGATGTGTCCCTGTGTGACCTGATCTAGGTGGGACCTGCTTTGGCAGGAGGGTTGAACTGGATGAGCTGTAAAGGTCCCTCTTCCAACCCCTCCCACTCTGTGATTCTAACAATAGGCTGCAGTTGCACCAGAATTAAAAACAATGAGGTTTAGTTTGACATCCTGAATGACAAAAGCCTTGGCAAAAGTCATTGTGAACCAATTTGTAATGGCAATCAGTCATTGTTTATAGCCAAAATGAAGATGCTCCAGAGTGTCATCTCTTTATCTGACTGTAAATGACACCTGCTCTTCTCAGCTTGGGCTCTCTGGGCTGACTGAGGTAGGCTGCCTATTAAAAACAAGCTGTGTTTCAAAAACAAAGATGTTTGAACATGAACATGAAACGTTTCAACTTACCCAAGTATTTCCCCTGATTCACTTTAGCCCCAGATGATGGCATCTGATGACAGACACTTGGGGCTTTTCTTTTCACTGAGTATTTCACTGTTCATTTCCTCAGTTGTCATTAGGACACAAAGCTTATGAATTAAAAGAAGTGTATCTTCAATTGGACTTGCAAAGGCTGCTGTGGACTTAGGATTGATCCAGCTCACCCTCAGCACTTTCAACACTTCACAAAAGACACTTTCCAGCAAAGGGAAAATGAAGCAAGCTTCAAAACACCCACCCCACAACAAATTCTCCTGCTGAGTCTGTGTTAGATCTGCTCGGGTTTTCTAAGATGACCTTAGTTCTTGTAGACTAGCCCACTCCTGCTTCTCTGCACAGTGTGAACAGGCACAACTAGACAAAGAAGCATTTTTGTTGATAAGCATAAGCCTTCAGCTCTTCAACCAAACTGCAATGAGTAAAAACAACAGTTTCTATGTCTAGTGGAAGTAAAATACTCTCGTTTCAAGCTTTTTTTTCCCCTTCTTTTTAATTTAAGAAAGGATGTTTAATAGGAGAAGTAACTCAACTGAGGGGAGAGGAATATCCAGGGAGTTGTATTTGGAAAGCCTCAGAACAATTTGTTGCCATTTCTGTGTAGTGTCTCAACACAAACCAACCAGCAGGACATTTTCATCTGCCTAAATTACACCTTTCACTTAAAAACCCCCAACATTTAGGTAATAAATCTTAACACCACTTCCTCCTAAGTTGCTCCTTTCCAGCTACATATCATTCATTCACAGCCCAAGAGAGTCCAGGAGGTGGATGAGGCTCGTGGGGCTGGCTGTGTGGCACACACTTGTGCAAGGATGAGGCTCGTGAGGCTGGCTGTGTGTACACACTTGTGCATGGATGAGGCTCGTGGTGCTGGCTGTGTGCACACTTGTCCTTACATTTCCAAGCTCTGCAGCTGCTCTTCAGGATACTTGCAGCACAGAGTTGAGCCAGGGATCCAACACCAGCTCCCAGTCATGTCTCAGGTTCTCTTCTTTTTCCAGGATAGGATGTACCTTCTGTTCCACAAAGAAGAACTGTGGGGAGCAGAAGCTAATCTCCCTTTTCTTCTGGCCTGTATGTGTGTTGGCTGGGTTGTATCACTGTAGCATTGTGCTGGTAACAAATTCTTTTCCTCCATGTCATACATTACAACACATTTGGTTTAAAATTAACATTAGTTTTAAAACCTAACAAGGAGTTTTGGTAGAGAGAGCTCTACAGACAACCTTAAATTAGGGAACAAAGCATATGTAAACATTTCCCAGGCAATGTCTTTACTTATGGAGGCCACTGGAGGGACAAACCCAAACCACAAACCTCTGAGCCACCTGGGGTAGTTCTCTTTCTGTAGCCCAGAATGGCCAGCCTTCAAAAACCTATGTCACTCCTGTGTCCTACAGCAAGGAGAAGCCCTCTGAGCATAATGAGGGCAGGCAGCTGGGTGATTAGCACATGCTTTGCTTTCTTTGCATGGCTATCTGCAGGGCCTGCATGATGGTCTGGGAGTTGTTGAGGATGTTGTACTCGCTGAGGTTCAGCAGCTTGCTGTAGTTGTCATCCGTGTACCTGACGGCGAACATGCAGTAAGGGGAACAGCGGCTGGTGAGGTCCAGCTGGCCTCCCTCCATCTCTGAGCAACAACGTTTGACACCTGGGAACAAAGAGAATTGCCTCTGTGACAGAGTGGTGAGCTCAGTGACAAGCCCAGGGGGACTTTTTCTTCAGAAGAACCCCTGCCCCTAGTCAAGAGAATGTCGTGCAGCTGAAATGATGAGGGCAGGGGAGAGAAGTGAGGGCTGGCATTGTCATCTACAGCTTCCTCATAAGCATCTGTCTCATTAAAGCCATGGATCAGGCCAGGATATCAGCCAGAAAGGGCACTTCAATAGCCACTGAGTACACTGCACATCTTATTCTGAGCAGTTGGGATCTCTACAAGCCTCAGCTGAGGGAGGGAAGTTGCTAGTAACAGAATAGAGTTTAAGTGAGAAAGGAGTAATAGAGACACAGGGAAACAAAGCTCCTGCCATCCTGAATGGATACTCTGGGAGCTTGCCACCAGAATCCACCCACCTCTGACTTTCCCTTTCTTTTGCATCCTAAATTCCACAAAGGCAAAGCAAATGCATCTTAGTGCCTGGCAGTAAAGGAGAGGAACACAAAGCAGGTGGCCTGGCAGGAAAAGAATGACAGGCCCAGAGCACAACAACACAGTGAGTAAAATGATCCCTGGGCTGATGCTGCACCAAGAGCAGACATGCTTAACCTCACATTGCATGAGTTCAGCCTGAAAGCCAGGTTCTTGCACCCACACCTTTCATACATGACACTATGCCTCCTCAAGCACAGAGTGAAATCCCTGGGCAACAGACAGCATATGCAGGGGAAAACAAACCTTTCCCAAGACAAAAACCACTTTGACAATTAGCTAGCAACACTTTATGCTACAAATGGCAGAGAGATGGTGGTAATCACCATCCAGAAGAGCTGTGCCTGTCATCTGTCACAAGGATGACGTGAATGAACACAGCAGCTTTGGCAGGGATGGGGAAAACCAAGTTTAATTAGCTGAAGTGCTCCCCCCATGACTCCAAGCCAGCAATGACAGCCAGCAGAAGAGGAAAAAAAGGCTCTATCTGAGTCAGGGGTGCAGGCAGGGGTGTCTTTTGTTTAAGGCTTTGATGTTGCTTGTAGCTCACCTGGTGCTTTGTACTCTCGGAAGGTGTCGTTCACAAGGGGAAGGAAAATGACGATGGGACAGGTTGGGGAGTCTGAGTCGTGGAAGAGGTAACACTCCTTCAGGTTTTTCTTGTCTTCATCAGTCAAAGAAACTTTGGGGAATGGAATCTTCTGCTCTGAGTAGTATTTGTATGCTTTATCTAGAGTCTGGAGTATCAGAGAAATGGTTAAGCATTGTAATCCAACCTGGTTGTCTTAAAGCCCTCAAATTGTCATCTAGCATTAAGGCTCAGTGATTCAGATCCAGTTCCTTGCTATCAAGGTTTACTTTACACATAATTACCAGGCTGCTAATCACAAGCTGTAAACACAATTGAAGAGGTAGAGAATTCATCCCTGACACTGCTTGGTTAATCAAATGGAAGTGATTTGCAGAGGTTCAATGTAGTTTAAGCAAATGAAAGAGCCTGTGTTTAATGTATCACACTGAATTAACTAGAACACAAAACTACAGCAAGCAAGCCTTTAAGATATCTTCTTATATGCTCGAAAGCCAGGAGAGAAGAAAGTCTGTGCAATTACATCTCTGCCTGTGCAGGCATTATGGCACAGTGTTAACTGAGATTTTAGTGACAAAGCCTGAAGTTTGAGGCTTTAATGTGCTTTTTCCCTTGGGTTTTTTAATCCAATATCATATCTCACTATGTACCACGTTATTTGCTCCGCACCATCTAACAGTGGACACTATCAAAGGGAAAATAGATGCTACTAAAGTGCTTAAAGTTGCAGCAGCCTTCCTTCATAAATCTCATCTAGTATGTGGCTGGATTGAAAGCTCACTGCATGTATGTCTCGTGGCTTATTAACAGCAGCACAGCAGTTCCCATTCACAAGGAAAACAATTGCACTTGAGCAGGCCAAAAGGTTTCCTAGTGGCTTTCTATCTAAGCCCAGCTTCTGAGACAGAAAGACCCAAACCTCTTCTCTTACAGACAGCTCATTAACTTTATCTCCATGAGACTGGAGTTTCTGCAGGGAGAGGCTTGCCACTGAATTTTCCCAGTAGCATCTTATGTGTCAGACCAGGAATGATCTGCCTCTCACTGGGCATTTAGCCCCTTTTCTACCTGAACTTAAGCCAGGAGAAACTGCTTCCTCATGTTTGTGCATATTCCTCTGTGGGATTTGGAGACCTGCTTGGTTCAGCAGAAAGGAGAAGAGGCTCTTGCTATTATTTTTGGAAGAGATTGTGTCGATGCCTTCTTGAATAATTCAACATATAACCAGCATGTAACCATATATAACATATAACCCAGCAAAAGTCATCCCAGGAGTGGCAGGAAAAATAGGAACATCGTGATTCATGACAGTGAAAAACACATGAGAACATAGGAGTTAGAAACTGAGCAGCTGGAGTAAGTGGCAGCTCCAGATGCTGCATTGACCAGCAGAAGCAGAAGACAACACATGGTAACAAGATCCCTCTCACCGATGTATGTGATGCAGTGGTGTAACTTAAATAGATGATGACATCCACTTTCCTCTGGGGTCTTAAAAGTGGTGCACTGCTGGTGTTGATGAAGAACCCAGCATCTATCATGCCCAGTTGGTCAGGGTTTTGCATCAGCTCGTTGGGACGTGAGTCTAACACAGTGTCTGAAAGGAAAATGATTTTTTGGGGTAAGAAATGCTCTGCAGGTGTTTTAAATAGAAAAAGAAAAGCAAGATGGAACTGACCTTCCCAGTGGTTTGGCTTCATTGCCACACCACTGGATTGTCAAATAGGTGTGGGAGGGACTGCAAAATGCCACCTAAGTTCCTGTTCTGAAAGATCTTTTACCTTGAGATCCCAGGTGATAGATTGCAGGGCTTTGTCATACTCATAGTGCCAGTACTTCTAATCCTTAACCTAGATCTGCCCTGCTTCATTTCAACCCTTGTTCCATCTTTTATCCACTATTCATTTAGAGAACAAAATATTCCCATCCTTTTTTACATTTGGATTTATGCCTTCTCCTCAGCCCCAACTTCCTTGGCTTACAGTGCCCCAGAGATCTCAGCTAAAGCTGCAAGCCCAGTTTGAGACCCAGAGATTACAGCTAAAGCACATAAATACATGCTTATAGTTAAAATCAGCCTTAAGTCACAGAAGGATGTAATGATCTCCAGCAACACTTTCTTTTCTCTCCATTCAGAGAAGAGACCTTCCTTCAGCAGGGCTTTTTCCTTCTCCCCTTCCAAGCCTGATATGGTTTCTTCCTCAACTCCCCAGCCTAAAACTATGTGAAAATGATGCCTGTTATATAAACCTGAGTCCCTGTTACCTTTCCATTGGCAGAAGTGCTTGTTCTCCAGATAGTTGTTATGTAGCTGATAGCCCTTCAGGAAATTGTGATGCTGGGCCACAGAGAAGCGATCTGTCAGTGCTCCACGAAGGGCACTGGCCAGGGGGCCAGGAGGGGTGTATACACGAGTCCTCAGCTCATGAGGTCTTGTGGGCAACACTGGGTCTTCATCTAGAGTAAAGGAGAAAATCGGTGAGCTTGTTTGTTCAAAAAGGGCAAAAACCATTGTGATGGAGAGGACAAAGCTCTGCTGAGAGTCTGAAGACAGTTCATCAGAGGCAGTCTAGTCCATCAGAGGCAGTCTTTAGTCCTGGAAAAGGGACACCTTCAGGGAACTAAGCAATTCAGAGAATGTCCTGTTAGAAAAAAAAGTGACATATCCTCAAACAGCAAGACATCCCAAACCAGAGACAAGCATGGAGAACACCAAGCTGAAGCACACGCTCCTACTCAGTCACATAGGCACAGGGTCTATTGCAACAGTGACAGCTTGGACCTGGTCATCACCCACAGCTCCATGAGCACAGGCTTAATCAGCAGAGCCAGAGCATCCCAGGAAAAGCTGGGGCATACCACTCACATTTTGAAACTACTGACTAGTTTTCAGGGTGACTCCATGGCAGCTCATGTGGGTGAAAAGCAGAAACACCACAAGGTGTGGTCTCTTGCCATCACAACTTGCTTTGCCAGCCCAAGTGGCTGAGGGTGCAGCAGGACACACTTGGTGGTTTCCCTGATTGCACAGACATATTTCTTGATATTTCAGGATGTCTGCAATTACACTTCCTATCACAGGTAAATGGTTTAGCAATAAAACCATGGTTTCTGTATTGCTTCAGAAAAATACCCTCAGGGCCTCATTTATCTTTGTGCCAGGGTGAAGCCAAGGCAGCAATCCCTGTAAGAAGTGATCAAACTAAACCTCAGGAAATATTGATTCATCTGTGATTCTACTTGTATTGAGCTTGAGCCTCTGTGCAGGCAGGAAAAAGAACTTTCCTCTCTACATCTAGCTCTTGGTTCTGTATGGCTGAGTGAGAATGGAAGATGTAAAAACACTTCCAGAGTAATGTGAGACTCCCATTCCCCCAAAATCTTCCTGTTAAGGACAGAGCCTTTTGATCAGTTGGGTTTTATGAAGCCTAGCAACTACAGCAGCATTTCTCTGATTAGCCTCTTCCTCTTTACAGTAGGAGGGGGAAGTTGCTATCTCTTAGGAAGATCCCATGATGTTGGCTTCCACATAGTTGATGGGATGATCAAAAGGACTAAGTGACCATAACTGAAAGGCTTAATAATTTCTCACCAACGTCTTCTATTCTGTCCTGTGTCCATCTCTTCCAGAAGTCTTCTGAACTATGGGACAAGCCCCATATTTGTAAGAGGTTCACAGAAAAGATACTGCTCCACATACCTGTCAAAGGAAGCAATGAACACAAAGCTTTTTTTCCCTCCTGTTTTGACTTTCTGAATGAATTTTTGCATGACCTGACATATTTCTAAACTCTCAGGCTGTTCAATCCCTCTCAGCTTCCTAAGCCACTGATTAATGTCCTACTGCCAGAAGTTCTACACCTAAACTAACATGTACCTCTGCCACACAGTAAAGAGAGAGAAGAATGGGAGAGGAGGAAAAAAATTACTCACTTGAGAAATGAGAGCTCAGGGAATGCAAGACATCACAACAATGCCTTTCCCACACCTATCTTTCTTACCCTACCTTCTCCTGTACAGAGAAATGGTAGGGGTTGGAAGGGACCTCTAGAGCTCATCCAGCCCCAACTCCTCTGCTAAAGCAGGTCCACCTCAACCAGGTTGCCCAGGAACACATCCAGACAGGTTTTGAAAACCTCCAGAGAGGAAGGTTCCACACCCTCCCTGGGCAGCCTGGGCTCCTCATGTGTGTTCCAGCTTGTGCTTGCTATTCCTTGTCCTCTCACTGGGCACTGCAGAACAAAGACTGGCCACATCCTCTTGACACCCACCCTTTAGGGATTTATGTGCGTTGATAAGGTTCCCTTCTCAATCTTTCTCTTCTCCAGGCTAAACAGCCCCAGGTCTTTCAAGCCCCAGCCTTTCCTCCGTGAGAGATATTCCAACCACTTCATCATCTTGGTAGTCCTCTGACACATTTCACAGTTGGAGGGGATGACACAAACATTGTCATTTTGCACCCAGCTCATCAAATCCTTCAGTTTAAAGCCCACTTGATCAAATTGGCCAGTCTATACCCAAAGATTCCCTTGGCCCTTCCAGACAAGGTGTATTCCATTCCACCCTAGCAGATGATAGTCATCAAGGAAGATCCTGTTGGCATAAAAGCTGAAGCTTTCTGGATGGCATCAGCCACTTAGCCAGGAGCTGGCCTGAATTACCTGCCTGTTTCACAAATCCTGAGTTGTTTAACAGTGAGATGAACTGGCTCTTCAGCTATTTGGTTCATAAGAGCAGCACAAGTGTAAGAAGAGATGACTGAAACCAGACTCCCACTGCTCTGTGTTCACCTGCCAGTGATTTTGACTCCTTGGCCAAGGGATGCTGTTACTTTTACACAAAACTCATAGATACAAGTCAGCACCAGACCAGTGAGATTCAGATCTTTTGCTTCTGGCCTCGTTTTTCATCCTGCTCAGCATCTTTAGTAAATGGGACTCTCTATGTGGAGCTGAAGTTCAAGCTCACAGTGGAAGGAGAGCTGCAGGTTGCCTGCTGTCTCCAGCTGGACTATACTCAAAGAGGGATTGGAAGCTTAATCAAAGAGGTAGGAATTATTCCTTACAATGAAAGAAATGAGGAACTGTATCTATGCCACCCATAATGCCTACCAAGACAGAACAAGACAGTGACAAGAAACGGGGAGAGACGTTTGGACAACCACCCACATCCTCCCCCCCTCCCCATTTCCCAGCAGGCAATATCATGGCAGCATTCAGTATGTCAGACAAGAGATATCAACATTCCACCTTTCCAAAGTGGACAGGACAGCAAAATACATCACCTTGGAGGTAGCAGATACGGGATTCAGGGAGCTGCTTTAACAGACGTCCCATGAAGAACTCGCTGCCGAAGTGCTGGGTGCGGACGAAGGCGCCGTACTTCAGCAGCCCCACCTCGTAAGGGGTGAATTCCACCCACTCTGCAACACAACAGGACCACAACAGGACACTTAGAAGATGTGGAGAGAAGGGAGTGGTAAGGGTACAAATCAGCTCTGGCTTCTGGTGCCTTTGCAAAGCCTGGCTTATCCAAGCTCAGACACGGTGGTGTTGAGGAGGCAGGAGCAGTGACAGGGCTTGTGGTGGTGCTGCTGGTGACATGAGGCATGTGGTGGGAGCATGGAAAAGCCCCAGCTCTTAGACACACCAGCTCCATGCACCAGTCTAGAGGTCTCCACTATGCATGAGGTTTTGCTCTGCCCTTGCATACACATCTAGGTGAAAGTCCTTCCACTATAATCAATACAGTTAATGAAGCATCCACCTGGATTCTGGTTATGGAACAAAGACAGATACTCTCTCTTTTTGTAAGAGGCCAGTTATACTCTTTATGTGCACTACTAAGGAAGACAGAACTAGTCCTTGACCTTCTTGGATTCCCTTTCTAAGTGAAGTGCAGTTATCTGATACAACTACAGCCTGAGCAAAGACTGGCACAGAAAGGTCATGGATAACAATTGGCCTTTCGTTCACAAGTGGTTCATGTTTTCACCTCAATCACACACACAGAGTAGTGATCTGAATTCTCTTCTCCTCCACCTTTTTCTCCTCCTTCAAGTGGCTTCTCCTCATGAACAAAAAGAACCCAAACAATGAGCAAAGCTTCCATTTGGAACAGGTTGGATGTTTTCCTAGACTTTGTCCTAACTATGTGGCCTTTCTTCCTATTGAAATTATAACTGGGCATTGACAAAAGCCAGTGTTTCATTCTCAAGCCAGTTTCCAACACATCATATTCCAGGTGGACCAAGCTGTACTTGAGAAATGGCCCTTCTGGCAGTGTTTTGACAGTGAGACAGTGAAATGTTGACCTCAGAAAGCTCTTGTATTAAAACTCTAAGGTGGGGAGGGGATACTTTCTCCCAAAAGCAACTAACACAGCAGGATTCTTTCATCCATGTGCTACCAAGCAGAGAAGAGCAAACCCCAGGAAGGCAGCTGTCAGTTATAGCCCCAAAGGATGTGAAGAAGCATCATCCTTACCTTTGAAATCGTTTGTACTGTAGCTGTCCCGGACGCTGACTGACACGTAGATGGGCAGCGGGTTCTGCCCATCACACAGTGCTTCTTGCTGGTCTGAAAGCTTATGAGGGTCTTTCTGGTTTGGAAGAAAAACAGTGATGTGAGAAGAGATGGAAATGTCAGCCAGGGAATTCCATGGCCCTGCTGCTGTGGGAGCCAGGCTCTGCCTCCAGCATGCAGGATGGGACCTGGCAGCTCCTTTGCACTCCAGGCACCCACCTACCAGTGACAGACCCATCTCCCAGGGTCCAGCCTGACTTTGTGCACAGATTCACAACAAGGAGAGGGAAGAATACTTCTGCACATGTCTGTACCTGGCAAGTAGAGCAAGAAGGGAGCTGCCTCTTAGGATGAGGAGCATAGTGAACAGTCCTTGCTCTCCTGGGGCTGAACAAAGTCCTTGAACATGTCAGAATTGAGTTTGCTTTCTTACTACAGAACAGCTATCACAGGCCAGCCTTGCAAGAAGCCTGGGATTTGGCAGCAAATAATTTGCATACTAACCAGCTTCTTTGCTGGAAAGATGTATTCTCATTGAAGAGGTTTGTGAAAAACATCAAAGCTCATGATAGAGCAGCTAGTGCTGGCAGGTTAATGGTTACACAGCAACAGGCAGCATTGCCCAAAGGGAAAGATGCTTGGCTAGATTGTGAAGGGTAAACTCACCTAGCTGAGATTAAAAGAGCCAGCTCTTCAGTGTATACCTTTGTTTAATGTATACTATTCCTGTCTGTGTGTATTTTCTGCTTGCATATAGAATCATAGAATGGTAGGGGTTGGAAGGAACCTTTAGAGATCATCTAGTCCAACCCCCCTGTAGAAGCATAGAGATATAATACTACATATGTACTTAGATTAAACTAAATCAATAGAACCAAATGAATGACCAAATGCCTGCAGCATTTCTTCCCCCACTGGAGGACACTCCTGTTCAATCCTCAACCCCTTTTTTCCTTCCCACTTGCCAGTTGCCAAAGCACACATCACTGAACTGTGCTGCAGCTGGGAAGAAGAGGGAGTGAACTGTTGCACTGTAAGGGTAGAAACCACCTCAAAGGACAGAAAAGCAAACTCATTATTGCTTGAAAATGTCTCAGCAGCCCTTCTCAGCAAAAGACAAACAGGCACTTGCCTTCACTGAAGCTGCAGAGCAAGTCACCTGTCAGTTGTTTCAGTGCTTGCTTTGGATCATTTTCACCCTGTCGAACTTACTCTGCATCTTCAACTCTTTTTTGCAGGTGTAACTTGCATCTTAGGCAGACTGCCTGACACTGCCTCCACCTCTGCTTAAATACCAGCCAGAGTTCAAGTGGCTGCATCCATAAGCTAATTGATTAACACATAGGTTCCATTTCTCCTTATCAAAGGAGATTAAACAACCCCCCTGAGAGCTTGTTGACATGGAGAGCTCTACTCTGCTTCGAGATTCCTTCTCTGAAAGGATGGCCAGGGCCCCTTCTCCATTCACTACCAGGAAAACACATGGTTCTCTAAGAAGTGACAAATGTATCATACCCCATCATTTAGTATGTACTCAATCATGAGGCCCCAGAGGTCTATAAAGGTTGTCCTGTATCCCTCTTCTTTGCGCTGACACAGCTGCTTGTTGTAGTACTTCATGCGGTCCATGGAGAAACAGCCCAGTTTGCATTTGGTTGCATGTTTCTGGGCTTCACTAATTTGGGAATCCAGGTCCTTCTGAGACCAGTAGGCATCCCTGTATAAGTTGGCCATGGTCCTGCAGGCAGATCAGACAGAAAACAGTCAAAAGGAGTAAAATAAGACACAAAATGCTGTGCTTTTTGAGGACAGAGGTTTACGTTCAGGGCTTCACTTCTGCTCAGAGATATACCCTGGGCTTTGCTGCTCCATACAGCAGAATGAACACTCCAGAGCTGCTGTGCCTGTTTCAAAGATAACCCTGAAGGATAAAGGTTGAGGGGGGCGGTTTGAAGTCTTGATATTTTTTTGACTGCAGCCAAAAGAGCTCAACTTGGCAGCTGTGAACATGGGTTCATTTCTCAAGCACAAATTAGGCAGAAAGCTTAAAATAAACAACCCTTTGCTTGTTTTTTAGAACCAAAAATCAACTCACACCAGTTGCTTTCCCTTGGCTCTGTATCACTTAATGTTACTCTCATGGTATCATTATGCTTTGTTTAAAGAACATCCCCTTTTACCAACCTTCCCTACGTGGGACTGTCAGATGTTGGGCAGTTGTCTGTCCTGTGAACACGGAATAATGCTGCCCAGGGTAATTGGGTCCTTTCCCCACGACAGGTTGCAGGGGTAAGCATGCACTGTCCTGTGTGACCACTTGGAAAGCAGAGCCAGTCTCAGAAGTTGCTGGCAACAACAACTGGGACATCAGGCTGTTCTCAGAGATGGCCAATGATAGGACAAGGGGCAACAGGGACAAGCTGGAACAGAAGAGCTTCCAAAGAAACACAAGGAAAAACTTGCTCCCTGTTGAGGTGAGGGAGCACTGGCAGGGGCTGCCCAGATGGGCTGTGGAGGCTCCTTCTCTGGAGACATTCAACCCCAGCTGGATGAGTCCCTGTGTGCCCTGCTCTAGGTGCTGCTGCTCTGGCAAGGGGGTGCTGGATGAGCTGGATGAGCTTTCCAGGTCCCTTCCAATCCTTCAGATTCTGTGATTCTGTGATGAGTGGAGATATGAAGAGCAGTGATGCTGTGGGCATCTGCAGCTACATCCACAGCAACTACCCAGGAACCATTTTGACAAGTGTGTCATAGCTGTATTTACTTGCCACAAATGTGGAGTCCAAAAGCACAGTAAAGAGTGGATAATGAACCATGGGTGCATCCTAATGAGCTGATATGTAACAGCCTGCTACCAAGAAATAGTTTGTTTCTACAGTGTTTGAAGAACATCTCCTGATCTTGTCTGCTCTCAGAAGCTTCCCTCTGCAGCAGCATCACCCTCAAAAGGCCTGGTCAAGTCTCCCACACCAGGTGGCTTACCAAGTCGTGCCAGACAGCCCACTGATGTATGTTATACAGTCTAGGAGATTCAGTTTCTTCAGTGCCATGAGGCTGCCATAGAGTCCTGTCATTGATTTCAGCCCTCCACCTGTCGTGATGATGGCCACAATGGGGACCTGTTGAGCAGAGGAGGATTGGACATTCACACTCACAGCATTCAACATTGCATCCTGGTCTGCAATGGGGTCTGGCCACCACACACAGCCCAGGTCCTCATCTCAGAGTCCATGTTCCTCTTTGGAAGGAAAAACTCCAAATCCAAGTGATGATTGCTCCTGCTGCTTCCCTTTGGATAAACATAGGTTCAGAGATCAGCCCAAACCTGGGCTCTTGCCTGTCTGTGGGGCAAACAGGGGCATAGATGAACAAAAAGAAAAGTTTCTGTGGTTTTGAACCAAGGCAGTTATAGGATGGTGATGGCAGGGTTGAAAACTCCTCAAATCTGACCATTTCCCAGCTTACAAGTGGGAAGGATGCAATTACTGCAACCTGTGTCTCTGTTTATGCATTTATGCATCTGTTTCTGTCATGCAATTACTGCAACAGGACAAGGGGTGATGAGATGAAGCTGGAATACAAAAAGCTCCCTATAAACATAAGGAAAAACTCTTTCCCTGTTGAGGTGAGGGAGCCCAGGGCCAGGTTGCCCAGGGAGGCTGTGGAGGCTCCTTCTCTAGAGGTTTCCAAATCTCCCATACTATGATTCTTGCAGTTACAAACCTTGGCAGCAGAAGCAAGAGGACTTAAGACACATGGACAAGCTGGTGCTCACACAACAGATACATGTGGTCCATTTTTCTCACCACTCATCTGGGAAGAGCACTAGGAGGTCAAGCTGCAAACCACCACCCCACACACACATACTTCATGATCCTGCAGATCCCGTTGGAGGTGAAAAACATTCTTCAGGGCACTTGCTACGTANGAGATGAAGCTGGAATACAAAAAGCTCCCTATAAACATAAGGAAAAACTCTTTCCCTGTTGAGGTGAGGGAGCCCAGGGCCAGGTTGCCCAGGGAGGCTGTGGAGGCTCCTTCTCTAGAGGTTTCCAAATCTCCCATACTATGATTCTTGCAGTTACAAACCTTGGCAGCAGAAGCAAGAGGACTTAAGACACATGGACAAGCTGGTGCTCACACAACAGATACATGTGGTCCATTTTTCTCACCACTCATCTGGGAAGAGCACTAGGAGGTCAAGCTGCAAACCACCACCCCACACACACATACTTCATGATCCTGCAGATCCCGTTGGAGGTGAAAAACATTCTTCAGGGCACTTGCTACGTATTTCTTTCTTTTCTCCAGGAAAACCATCTCCTCTGAACACAAATCGAACCCAAAGCGCATGTCCAGGTCTTCTTGGCATGAACAATTGCTGAGGTAAAAACATATTGCACATATTCACATACCTGCATCAACCTTAGGACTCTGAGCAAAGACAACCTACAGCTCCCTTCCCTTACAATCAGGGCAGTCAATGTGACAGGAGCAAAAGGAAACTGTCTCATTGTGAAAGTAAGAAAACTCATTCCAGTTAGCAAGCTCAACCAGAGGCATTCCACCCTGCTGCTGCTCATTGGTGAAGATGGAGTTAGATGAATGTTCTAAAACTAAAAGAGTTAAAAGCCTGGGAAAAAAAACTGTGCAAATGGTCAATAGCCCCAGGTCCCACAGCCTTTCCTCATAAGGAAGATGCTCCAGTGCCCTGAGCATCTTGGTGGCCCTGCACTGGCCTCTCTCCAGCAGTTCCCTGTCCCTCTGGAGCTGGGGAACCCAGAACTGGACACAGGACTCCAGATGAGGCCTCAGCAGGGCAGGGCAGGGCAGAAGGGGAGGAGAACATCCCTCTACCTGCTGCCCACACTCCTCTCTTGATGTCCTCAGGCTGCCATTGGCTTCTTGGCCACAAGGGCACGTTGCTGGCTCATGGTCAGTTTATTATCACCCAGCACTGCCAGTTCTGTCTCCTGGAGCTGCTCTCCAGCAGGTCACCCCCAGCCTGTCCTGATGCAGGGGGTTGTTCCTCCCCAGCTGCCCTTGTCCTTGTTGAACCTCAGCAGGTTCCTCTGTGCCCAGCTCTCAGCCAGTGCAGATCTCACCCTGTGGCAGCTCAGCCTCTGGTGAATCAGCCAGTCCTCTCAGTTTGGCAGATCAAACAGGAGTGATTCCCGTTTCACTTTCTCATTCTAAATCTGAAATAAACCTCGATTCTCAACTGTTGGCACTTCCAATGTGAAGGGAGGCTCTGGTTTTGAGGAAGTCTTGTGGGGCTGTATCCCCCTCTAGCGGTGAGCATCCCTGGGGAGGGAACCCATCCACCCACGGGACACGCTGGGCAAGAGGCTATAGGGGTTTGCTTTTCCTCTCAGAGACAGAACTTCTCTCTTCTACTGAGTCCATAATTGGAATGCAACTGGCGATGGAGTTCGTTGATGAGATATTTGCCACCACCAGACTTGAATCAAATCAGCCAAATTAAAATGAAGACACACAGGGGAATTAATTGAGGTGGAGCTGCAAAATCCAGGTTCTACAGTAAATCAAGCCAGAAAGAAACTGCTCTTAAAGTTCTCTGGAAGCAAAACAAAGAAGTGAGAAGCATTTTTGCCTGTCCTGCTACAACACTGGTCTTCCTGTTGTCATTCATCACTTGCCTTTCTGAAATGAATGATCAGAAACTCTGTTGGAATGAGAAATCACCAGTCACATGGTCTACCTTAATAAACTACATGAATGGACTTAAAGCAAGGTTTATCACTCCAGAATACTGACAAAACTAAACATTCACAACTGCTGATCAAGTCTAACGTTCACACTTGTTTATTCTGATGATTTTTTTTAGTCAGCTTTGTTAGTTTTATGAATTCCAGTGACTGACACTGATCAAAAAGAACCTTCATCAGAAGGGGAAGGGATAATGCTCAAATAAACAAAGGTGTTCATCAACGCTTCTTGATCCAAACCAAATATTCCCAAGGCTAATTCTGTATCATGCACTGTGCATGGATTTGATGCTTTATTAAAAGCACATTGTAGCTTTCAGACTGAGGATGCCTGCTTTGGGATATATCCATGGGGCTAAAAGAGTAGCAAAACCAACAACCCAGGTCTTTAGGAAGAAAAGATCCCTTACCAGGTCTGTGCTTTCACATTCAAGTCAAACCTTTTCTCCTGCAAAAGAAAGGATCCGTACTGTGAGTTTCTTAGTTGCAGTTTAAAATCTCACTTTGGTTTTCTGTTTGTCTTGGGGTCAAGAGCTTGTTTCAGACTCCAGCAACGTTTGGCAACTGCAAAGTTAAATGGCCAAGGTCTGGCATCTGTTTCCAAAAGCTTTCACTTGTTCTCAGTGGAATAATCTCTACCCACAGATCCCAAATGCTTCCAGGCTGCAGAAACCATTAACAACCTTGGTATAAGAGGTTCCTGAGATTCATGTACCAGGTTCCATTTCTGCAGCATCCTGAAAGAACCTTTTTGTGTGCTTTCCATTTTTTATGCTCTAACACACAGCAGATCTTGGACATCCCAGCCACAGGCTCAACAGTGAAGAGACTGCAAAAGTCTCCATTTGCTTCTGCCAAGCCTTCATCCTGTCTTAAAATCATTCATTGCAAACCTTCACCTTCACTGACAACAAGTGCTGTGATCTGAGAGGATGTTTTTATGGCCTTGAAAGCTGGTATTCTCCTGCTTCTTCACAACAGAACAACTAACATTCAGCCAAGATTGGCCCTAACAATCTGGACATCTGTAGATGTTTCGTGGCAGAAACACTTCCTTATCTAAGGATCCTTTCTTCTATTCATTCCATTCCAAATTACACAGCACATACATCTATTTCAAGCAATATTCTCATTGCACTCTTCAAAATCCATGTGTTGTGTTTGATGCTTTCAATGTCTTTTAACACCTTTTCCTTTGAAGCATGTGCTTGACTTAGGGCAGGTTTATTTACTCTTTCATAGTTGATCTCCAAGGATCAGCTTTCATCTTGGACCTAAGCAAAGGAGGGGATAAACAAGGAGAGATGTCCTGAAGGAATCAACATATTTCCTGCCATCCCTCTTAGTCTCTGAATCCACTTAATTGAGACTAATGGAGGGACAAGCGGCTTCTGTGGAGAAAATAGCTGGGGAAACAAAGCTCCTCTTTGCTCAAGGTGTGAGGAAAAAATCAGGATGTTTCTGGCCCTCTTAGCAGCCATTTGGGACAATGTAATGGGGGATACTTTCTACTGGAGTGAGCTTCTGTCCCTAACATCTGGAAGAGATGCTCACCTCTGCAATGGTCGTTTTCCTTCCCATGGGCAGCGAATTCAGCATCACCACTGGGGAGCCAGTCTCTGTACTGTACTTACAGCTCCACTGAGAAAACAACACGCTTTAGGACATAAACAGCAATGGCTTTACCCTCTCCCCATCCTCCTCCCACTTTCTAGAGAGTCTCTGATGCTCAGTTCACCATCAAGGTCACTCCCAACATACCGGGTGGTAGCGTCTCTTCTTTGGCAACATGACGTCCAGCGTTGGCTCCGCGTACTTGATGTAGTGGAACTTGGTGGGACCTGAGGGGTTGGCTGCTCCACTGGGACCCAACACAATGTCCCGTGTCCCCTCAAAGGAGCCCTTCACTGTGAGGGAAAGTTCTTTCTCTAAGAAAAAAAACAAGGCAAAACAAAGATTGGGAGTAGTGTCACTACGATTGAAATGTAAAGCTGTGCTGGCTTGGTGGGAGGGAGCAGAGCTGTAGAGTTTGGCCGTCCAAAAAGAGCATGGGCAGTAAAGGGAAAGGAGCAAAGCAGATGCTGGTCTCATAGAAAGAGGTTCTAAATGTTCTCACTGTTAGGCAGAACCTGGATTACAACTTACCAGACCTTATTTACACCCATATAAGGGAGTATGAGGTGCAGTCATCGAAGCCTCCAGGCTCACGGCTTTACCTGGGGTGAACTGCACTGAGTACTGTAAACACTATTTACTCCTGCATTGTAGGAAAGAGGCATCCTTCTCAACAGTGAGCATGCAATTATGCGTAAATAGATAACCTAGCAAGAACCTTACTTGATTTTTGCTCCATCTTCTCTGCCACTTCAACTTCCAGGCAGCAAAGTTCACGACACTGTATAAGACACACAATGGGGAACCTGTGAGAAAGATCATCACAGCCCCCAAACTCATTCCAAGATGCTGTAAATCACTGTTTTTTGACTTCTCTGGTGCCTAGTTCCCTGTTATTTCTGAGCTTTTGCAGAATGGTCATTAAGAAAAAAGGGACTTTGGAAGGGACTTGGAGAGCATTCTCCAGTGACAATGTGAGATAACCAGGCACAGCAAGAGGAAGGTAAGAAGGAAGAAGATCAGAAGCATTTTCAGGATAGGAGCACAGAAATAAAGGGTTCAGCTAGGAGAAACATAAATGAAAGATACCCTGCTGAGAGATCAAAAGTCAGCAGCAGAAAGGATGCTCTGGAGAAGCTTTGCTATTAACATCTTCAGTTTGGAGTGGGTTTTATGGCATTCACTTCTCTGTTATGTGGTGGAATTACAGCAGGTTGATACTCAGTGCTGAGTGGCCTCAGAGTCTTTTTAGCACTGTGCTGTGATAGACAGCAGTGCATTTTTGGAAGAAGTACTGCTACCAGAGCAAAGTTCTGTGTGTGTGTCACCACACACACAAAATACAGACAAAAGTCTGTATAAAAGCCTGTATAAAAGTCTGTCAAAATACAGACAAGTGGGAAATAATAGGGTGTAAAAAATGCACAGGGCAATGAAATATCCCATTCTCAAAGTATCTACACTTGAAAAAGCAAAGGAAGAAAGAACTGGCCCATTGGTTTCTCTAACCCCCACCCCTCACCTCTCTTTAATGTTAAGGAAACACTTATAGAAAACATATAGACACATACCACCAGGACTCCATTGGTAGCAATGGCTTCATGAGGACCAGAGCTGAGGAAGAAGATGAGAAACACACATTTTTTTAGATCAATAAGATGTCCATACAGGGTAATACAAGAAGAACAATGGCCACAGGGAAGGCAGCAGGTACATAATGAGCTCCTTTCCAGGCTTGCTTGGTCTGAGCACTGCTCTGAAGGAATTTGCCTCTGTACCAATGCTGAGCAATGTCTATCTTGGCTGCTTTTTGTTTTGCAGTGTGGTCTCATGATCATCTCAAATGGAATCTGCACTTAGGCAGTTGAGTTCTTCACCTCACTCTAACAAGTAATGTCTTTGAGTGGTAGCAATGTCAGTACACCAGCAGGATCTCCACTGGGAAGCCCAGTTGCATGTACTTGCTGGTATGGAAATACAATCAAACAGGTATAGGGCAGTGGTTATTGACTACATGGAGGGCAAAGAGAAAACAAACAAGCTTTCCAGATCATTCAGGTGAAGTCAGGAGATGGAGTGGCTTCAGTTCTGGTCTTGGCTCCTCACTAGTTCAAGGGCTGAGCTTAGGCTGGACATTCTGTCTGGCATCCTATGGCAAGCAAATATTGATTCATGTGGATGGCAGGCTGATTGTGCTCGAGGAAAAGCCTTGAGCTACAGCTTCAAACACTGTCATTATGTTGGGCAGAAAGAAAACAGAATTACCAGGACCAAAAGATTGTTGCAAGGAAAAAAAAAAGGTTTGGGACTAAGAGGTACATTGGAAATCTACCCAGGACACTTCAACAAGAGGAGTCTGTCCAATGCACAAGCTGAAACAGGCATGGAGAGGCTGATAGACACACACAAGCACATGCACACACACTCAGAAACCCTTCTGAAGTGTCCCCAGGTACACAAACCCAACGTTGTCATGAGAAGAGACAATGCTGGGAGGTGCGTCTTTGAAAGCAACTAAAGCACAGAACAAGCTGACTGGAAGGATCAAGCCAGGTGTCTGAGAATGAAGCAGTGATGTAGAAGTCGTCTGGCACTTCTTCTTTTGGCACAGCAATTCCACAAAGCATGAGTAACTTCTAACGCTCTTTCTTTGTTTTGCCATTTCATGGCTTTTTTTTGGTGTCACTTGCAAACAATCTGTGTGCAACTTACGCTGACTCTAGCTTGAATTCAACCTCTAGCTCCTCCTTGGCCTGAAAGCAAGAAAAAGAACAAGGAGTTAAATGAAACAGCTCCAGAATGCTCTCTCCTCTGTCCTTGGTATGCAATCCTGAAGTAATTGGTTGCAATGCACAGCCTGGGACGAATATTTCAGACTGGAAGGTATGAAACAACCCTTGAAAACAGGTGGTTTAATGATTCCTTCCTCCCTTCCTTCTCCAAGGTATCATCAAGACAAGCTGTACTTCTATCTTAGGGTGAAGCTGCTGCAGAAAGTTTGCAGTTGGCTTTGTCTTCTGGTTTCTCCCTTTTCCCCCTAAGGATTCCCCAGCACTGTCCTGCCATGACCTATTGTGCTTGCTATTAGCTTGGAAGTTAAAGATACTTTCCACCCATCACTTTAAAACAGGGACTACTATTATTGAGTGATTCAGAGGGACAGTTATGCAACCCCCCCGTAAGGCTGGGTTGATATGCACAAGATAGTTGTGAGTGACCCAGTTTGGGTACCAGGAGAAATCTCATTGTGGTAACAAGAAGCTACATGCAAGATATTTCACTGGCTTCATCCACAGATCTCACAGGGAATCAAGAACCCTTTTTATCCATCTTATAGGTGGGAAAGTGAGAAACAGAGTATATCAGAGCTCCAAAACTGCACTCATTCCTGTAGACAGGTCAGCAGGCTCAGTCCTAGCTGAGGCATCACTGCAGAGGACAGTGCTGGGGTACACACAGGGCCAGCTTCAGCTTTGCCTTTGAGGTGAATGTAGATACAATCCAAAGGGCAGGGGGCAGTGGCTACAGCTGGGGTGCCTTGGTGTTGCTCAGAGACCTCTCACAGTCAGATCCCTACCACCATGTTGTTTCAGTCATATATTCTTTATAAAAACACTGGGATGAGAGGTTCAGACTCTCAAATCCAGACTTTTAACCCCTTTTTCTTGGTGTTTATATTAAGGATGGCAATTGATGTACCCATTATTGGCATAAGCCATCCATGGTGGATACAGACAGCTCACCCCAAGGTTTTGGAAGTGTCCTATAACTCCCCCCTTGATTTCTTAGTTACTTTCTTTTTTTCCCCTCTCACCTTTGGGCTGGGCTTAAAACACAGGATCACTGTTCTCTCAATGGGAAGTTTAGCAGTATCAAAGAATGCACAGAGGAGATGGTCATCTGGAGTAGCAAAATCCTCATCATACACTCTCAGCTCCAGCACATTCTGCAAAAAGAGGGAGAAGGCTTTTTTGTTTTTGTGAGTCTGGGCATTATTAGCTCTAGGGAAGGAGGAGTGTTGGGAATCCACTGGAGACAAGAAGTGGATGAAAGTGGGAAAGCACACTGCAAGTGGAATATTCATTGGTCTCCAACTCAGTTGAGTTGCTGTGAGTAATGCATTGGCTGTACCTACACAATAGCTTGGTTAACTGACTCCCCACTTGTGAATCCATCTTGCACTGCTTCATATCAGCCCCATTTCCCTCAACACCACTCTCAGCTTCTGCACCAACAAACAGCCACAGGAACTCAGTCATCTCTGCTGTTAAACAGCTTGAAGACTCCCTTATGTACCATCTCTTCACTCTTGGGCACAGTTTAAGTGACAGACAAGACCCAGCAGACACTAAACCTTAAAGCTGCTTCAAGCAGCTAGCTTTGGCTCCTTACCTTGACCTGACTCTGGATCCTGAAGTAGAAGGTTTCATTCCACACTGGATTGTCAGAGTTCCTCACCGTTTTAGTCCGAGACCTCTCGCACGTGGCAGTGGGCAGCCACAACGTCACATAGCAATCAGCCTGGCTTACTGGGGAGGGAAAGAGGCAAAAACAACTGCTCATGTGCTTTAAACACCCTGTTTGATGTTTTTTTTTGAGTGCTCCTTTATTCTCATGCTGTGACAAAGAGTGAAAAACGACTCCTTAGCCACCACCTTGCTTCTGTTTGTTTCTCCAAAGGGAGCCCCTTTGTGTCCTCCTCAATAATTCCACTTACACTCTGCAGCCTGTTTAATCCGTCTGGATGTAAAAGTTGTTTCAGGTCTGTCATCACAGTTGGTGCCTTTCTGTAGCTTCTTTTGCCACTCCATTTCCTCATGTGTCAGAGGTTTTTGGAGTCCACCTACCAACTACACTCCTCCCACATCCCCCGGAAACTGTATGAGCATCAATTTGATTCTCTGTGACTGGGTGTTCTTTCTTCTTCTTTTTCCATCTGGGAACTACTACACAGATAACAATGCTTTAAAGAAGCTTGAAACGGCAGAAATAGATATCTGAGGATAACTGGGGATCCTAGGTGTAATGATATTGCTTTTTTCAAGGTGATTCTGTTTGGCTACTGCATGACTTCACTGGAGATCAATGACTGCTGTTTGGCTCTGTTCTATTCATATGACTCATCATTCTTGTACCTTTACTGTACTTGGAGATACAAATCATATCAAACAGTCCTTAATTATATGAGTAGATGCAGGTAAACTAGTCACCCGTGTATTTAATGCAAAGCACCCCTTCAATTCTGCTTGCACAATTTCTTCCTACAACCTAGTTATTTGTGATTTTTCCTCTCTTGCCATCTGACAGGCAGAAGATCTGAGATGAGTCTTTGATGAAACCTTTCTGTGTTACTGCATCATCACATGCCACAGCTATGGACCAGGGAGGGAGGTGCACAGGCAGCGAGTGTGACCCAGGGACACAACCTAAGGCACAGCTATCCCTCACTCACAGCTGTGGCACAGGGAGAAACATGTGCCAGCCACAGGGAAGATCACAGAATCACAGAATAGTGGGGGTTGGAAGGGACCTTTAGAGATCATCCAGTCCAAATCCTCTGCAGAAGCATGTTCACCTAGATCAGGTCACACAGGAACGTGTCCAGATGGGTCTTGCAGCCTTCCAAGGAAGGAGCCTCCACACTCTCCCTGGGCAGCCTGGACCAGGGCTCCCTCACCCTCAGTCAATTAGGGGAGTAGTACTGTGCTGTAAGCAAAGGTCTTCATCTTTGAGAACACCTTCCCTGACTCTTTCTGTGCAAGAGACTTTGGGCTGCTCACAGTGAATGAGGAGAGACAGCATTGTTACATCATTCCCCTTCTGTGCTCACCTTACAGCTAGTTTCATCCATCCTGGTGTAATGTAGCTGCATCAACTCAAACAAACCCAACTTTTCACCTTATTTTGTGTGAAATGCCTCTCCTCTCAGTGCATGGGGATAGTCCGGGTCCTTTAACCAAACACTGGTCTTTTCCTTTCCTGCTCACTCCCTTCCCACCACTTTCCTGCCACGTGACTCTCTCTCTCTTGCACAACTCCAAGCCAGCTACATGAGCCTTAGAAGGCACAAGGCAGCCAGCCCTCAGTCAGCAGGCTTTTTGACAGTTGTTTCAGGATCATTAATAGTGCCAGCAACCAGGTGGTAATGATTTTACAAAGCTCTTTCTTTCTCATGTCATCTGTGTCAGAACTAAGACTGGGGCGAAGGAAACAGTTTACTCCTTCCAGGCACGGTTCCCAAGATACTACAACCCAATGGGAAAGTTACTTCTGGCTTTTGAGAACATGGAATATACCCTTTTCCATCTACTTGTGTCAGAAGCTCTCTTTGCTTTGGGAGGAAGCATTTCCCCTCAAAACCACATCCAGCTCTTCAATCCATCCAGAATGCACAGAAACATTCAATGGAACAGCAGCGAGGGCTGATCTGGTTTATACCGGTTTCTAGAAACACTGGGTTGTTGCAGCCACACTTGGAAAAGTTGGCTATAAAGTTAAGAAAGGAAACTTGCTGCTTGTTATCGTGTGATGCCACTAAGAATGGAAACACTCACAGGCATCCACCCGCTGGACGTTCCTCATCCGGATGATCCTGACGGTCAGCAGATAGCAAGGAGAAGATTCTAGCTGCAGAAGAAGAGTACAAAACAGACCATGAAGAAAGCCCTCAGTGTGTGTGTGTGTGTGGGGGGG
>WBNH01010735.1:361690-542643 GCA_013401255.1 Urocolius indicus
GGGGGGGGGGGGAAGTACCAAAAGTGCAAATAAAACCAGAACACAGTCAGTAGAAATGGGGTCAGATATCTTACCGTTGTGCTGAGGAAAACCTGCAACAGAATCTTGTGCTATGAAAGAAGACTTGGCTTAATGTTTTCTAGGTTTCACTGCTGGTGTTAGAGGTTTCACTGAGTTATTCTGAGAGCCTGCCTGGCTCATCATAGCAGAGGACACAGTGATCAATCCCTGACAACCGACACTGTATGTGAGATGCTTGCAAACCCTCTTGGCTCTGCAATTGCAGAGTTGAGCTCTACAGCGTAGCTACAGTGAGCCTCCTGAAGAGAATAAACACACTGGTGAGCGTGGTGGGAGAGTTGGCAAACTATTGGCAGCCTCACTCAAAGTTATCATAGAATCATAGAATGACAGGGGTTGGAGGGGACCTTTAGAGATCATCCAGTCCAAACCCCCTGCAGAAGTAGATCCACTTAGATCAGGTCACACAGGAATGTGTCCAGGCGGGTCTTGAAGACACGTTAAATCCCCACAGTAACCACTCAGGAGGACCCACTGCCTTAAAGAGAGCTGAGGAGAGTATTTGTGGATGCTGACTGTTACAGGGGAGAGCTTCTGTGGTTGCTGACTCTCACAGGAAAGAGTACCTGTGGTTGCTGACTCTCACAGCATAAACCCAAAGCGTGGCTCTCAGAGAGGTGCTTTTGCCTTCTGCTTCTCTTTCTTCCCTTTACAGCAGGGAAAACACTAACAATCACCTGAGCTTTTGTAAACCACAACTATAAGATAAAGCAATGCCTGAGAATTGTTTCCAGAGGATTTAGAAGGTTGCTTTGGGGAGAAACCAAGAACAATGCCCCTAACTCCAAGAAACCCTGAAGATTGAAAGTGCTGAACTTCCTTTGGTCCCTTTCAACTCCTGGGCCATCACCTTCTATAAAACAAGCCTCTCTCGATGGCTTTTGTGCCTGCAGGGACCTCTTCTCATTTATTATTAGACAATAATGTGATTTCCTTCTTCTAAGGAAGGCAATTTCCTGCTGGCTGGTTCCATAAAGCTGTCTCTGGCTGGGTCCTATGTGCAGCAGGCCACTCTATCCAAGCCAATCCAGAAAAAAGTGTTTCCTGTGGCTGCCACAGGCATTTCCTCACACTCCTAGAAACATTTCCACCTGCAGAAGTGCTTACAGCAGAGGCCTTCCAAATCATGCTTGTGGGCTGGCTGCTGTTTTTAGCAAGCCCGTTTCCTCTCATTTGGGAGCATCCTTCTATTTCTATAGCACTTCAGAGACTTCCTAGAGAAACTGTAAACAAGCAGACCAAATAGATGCGGGGCAGATAAAGAGAAGCTGAGAGAACCTCACTGAAACAATATAGGCAGTGTTGCCAAGAGGTTTTTTCTTTTTAAGAGAACAGAGCAAAACACACCTTATTTTCAGAAGGGAAGACAATTAGACCCCCTTTGTCACAACAGATTCATTTTTCTATGTGTTGTTTTAAATCCTCTCTTCTCTGCCCTAACATATTACCTTAAAATGGTTTTGCTGAGAGCTTCAAAGGGATTCCTGCTTTCACCCCTCCTCTCTGTGTCTCAATAATCCTTTGTTTCCTTCCTTTTTTTTAGCACTTCTTCATGTAACTCACCCTCAGCACTTCACCCATCTTCTGTTTCTCAAAGGAGACAAAGCCTAACAGAAGCCTCAACCTTTGCCAATACCACCACCAGGATGGAGGGGGTATGTCCTATGAGATACCCCATGGAAGGACACCAGCTCACAGAAACAGTACAGCCATGTTAATACCTTTCTCCACCCAGTTAATAAACCCTTCTTCTCAGAGCTGGGTAATTAGCAAAGGTGGATCACCACACTCACACATCAAGAACGAGCTTGGGCACCTCGGCACGTGCCCTAAGAAGGCAGAAACTCCTTGTTCAGTAGGACCTGAATAAGAATGGGGCAATTCCTGAGCCATTTCTCTCCCAAGATTACAGAAGGCACTGCCAGCTCCCAGATCAAGCTCCAGCCACACTTTCTCAGGAGAATGGAATTGCCTGAGTGAGAAAGGATGGACTCAATCCTCCCAAAGCACTCTCAGACTCTTCCATAGGAGACATTAAGGAAGTGCATTGAGTTTCATTTCTTTCTGAGGATTATCACACTTCTTTCTGCCATCTCATCACCCTTCTCTTGCCTCCTACAAACTTGGTAAGGGGAAAACAGTTCTCAGAGCTGTGCCTTTCACAAAAAGAATTGAAGTTTCACAACAAACCAAAACAGTGGTTCCACAGAGGCTACAGAGATGAAGACAAGGTCAGAGATCCTGCTCTGAAGGAGGGGCAGATGCCACCAGTCAGTTACCTGAGGAAGAGGCAACAGCCAGACATTAGTCATCCTGTCAGCCCTGCCATCTGATGCTGAGAGTAGTGAAGACAAGACGGAGAGCAGAAAATACCCTAGTTCCCATTAAATAAAGAATGGCACCAAGTTACTCCATTGGTGGGAGTAAAGGGTTCCTCTGCCACATCAATGTTGCCAACTCTCTCCCTGCTTGGGTGAGTAAGCCTTGGAAAATGGAAGTCTCTGTGTCCTGAGCAGGCTGGTGATGCAGGCTGCCTGCATTCCTGGCACATTTGTTCCTCCATAGGTCTATCCCAGCCCTCTTTAAAGCCAGGCTTCTATTCAGATGGAGGTATGTGTGGCATGCAGCCACCTGGAGAAGCACAACTGTGAATTACTGCACTACTTTAGCTGTATCATACATCCTGTCACATCTCAAGTGGCTGTGGAGCTCCAAAATGACTGTGTTCCTTAGAGGATGACTATTCTTTATCTTCTTCTTTGCTTGTTTTTCTCTCAGCACCTTTTCTTCAGCCTCTAGGCTTCTTTGTATTACTAGCAGCATCTTCCCAGCTTGTGACATCACTGCTATGGACATTCACCACACCACCATGACCACAGCAGATTGCCCCAGTCTCACAATTCCACAACAGCACAGTCAAATGTATGTTGGGTCAGTGTAGAGTTTGGTTTTCAGACCTAGCTCCTTGCTTTACCATAGACATTCCATCAGCTAATAATGTAGCTGCTTTCCCAATGCACAGAGCACTCATCCAAGAGGAGAACTTCCTCTTGAACCTCCAAGGGCAGCCAACACATTGGCTTGTTTGCTGGTGCTTATTCCAAAGTAATCCTAAACTAACAGAGATAAACTAATGCAGAGCTCCCAAAACTCATCTGCAATGTGTGTGATGAAAAGTGTGTTATCACCATCTGTCCTCCAAGCAGATACTCAGCTGCTGCTTTTTCTACATCACCCATGGAATGCCTTCCCTCTGGTCTTCTGAGAAGGTGGGTTTTTGTTGGGCTGGATGAAAAAATGGGATGAGGAAGCAGAGAAAATGATGTGCCACAGGGTGCTGGTACCATGACTTAACTCAGTGCAACTGCACTGCAGGCTGTTCCACAGCCCATCCTGCAAAAAGCTCAGACAAGACTCACAAATGCTTTCAGGACAATCAAGTTGCTTTCTTCAACAGCTGAAAAAGGCCATTTCTACAGATCAGCTTGAACAATAACCGCACAAACCTTCTGTTATCTATGAAAGTCACGACAAGAGCTTCCTCTCCACCCACAGGTTTTTCCTGCACTCACTGAATAATGCTGCTTCAGTTGGTTTCTGTGTCATCTACTGGCACAGCAGCCTTTCCTGGCAAAGACAACTTCCCTGCTTGGACTAAAGTGCCCCTGCATTCCTGGCCTGGAGAAGCATTCTGCTGAGATTAAATCACTCACAGGATGTCACTAGGGTACTTCTTCCCTCATCTCCAGGCACTCATTTAACTAGATGATAGTCAGGGGCCAAATGGCAAGAACTCAAATGCTTGTGTGCTGATGGTGTATAGCTGGTGGTCTGTGAAGAACTGCTTGTCTTGAGCTGTCTGAGAGCCAGGTGTCCTCAGAGAATGGGCATCCTTCAAGGGTTTCAGTTATAGCTGTGATCAGGGTGTTTGAGGCTGTTCCAGGCTGCTGCATCCTGCTGTGGGATGTGCCAGGGGACTTCACTGAGTCCCCTGGCACATCCAGTGGCTGAGTGCAGTTGGCTGTTGCATTTGGCAGTGTCTCTGATGCTCTTCCTCCTTCTCAACCAATTCAGGCTCCATACTGGAAAGGCAGCAGCTGTGATTGCTTCCTTCTTTCTCCTCCTCTGAGCACTGGGGCTGTGGTACCTCCACTGAGGGCTGCAGGATGCTGAGGACCACTGGCTGGTTTCACAAGCCTTGAGTTTCATGGGGTTTATTAGCAACATAACTTCTACATAACACAAGCACCTTTCCACCAGATTTAGCAGAAGTCTTGGTTGGATATCAGGGAGTGAAAGGTTTATGGCCACAGCAACCCTGGTTTCAGCAAGGAAAATGCATCTGTGTCCACAGGAGCAAGACCACAAAACCTGCTTCCTCACAGATCCATAATGGGACTCTGAACACTCCTGAGGAATGAGACTGAGCATTTGATACTGTGCTTGCAACAGCTTTCCAAAGAGCAGACCTTCAACCATTGATCCACACAGCATGGGTGGTTTCAGTGCACGGGCATCTCAGCTTCTGCAGAGATGTGTGGAAACTCAGGCTGGCTGCACAGCCCTTTCAGCACTGTTAACACTGTCCTCCCATCTTTTAGTGTTTCCAAGATGTTTAATGACTGGGTTTGTTCTGATTTGGAAAAGCAGGTCCATTTGAAAACAGCCTTCAGTTGCACATTCAGAATGCTCTCCCTGCCTAGAGCAGAGGAATAGGACAGTCCTTCCATGGAAAGACAGAACCTTCTTATACTGCTTTTGCCCTTCCCAAACAACAGATTTGAGGGAAAGAAACTCGACTGAGCATTAACCATCTGAGGCTTGAGACTCATTACACCTCGCTCCAGACAGCTGCAAAATGTGTGTTTGCAGCTGACAACAACTGGGCATTTCTGGAGTGTCACCCTAAGTCATACATTACCACACTCATCATGCTCTGACAATCTCTGCTTCGGACTATTTACTCTCAAAGGGGTCAAGAGATCTGCCTCAGCCACAGATGTTTTATGCTTTTTTTTATGTCAAATGTGGGTAAGACCAACCATATTTCAAAGCAGCCTCCTTTGACCTTGTGAGGTTCATCTCTGAAGTGGAATAGCCCAGGTAAGTAGTCTGTACTTCAGATATCATCACTCAGAGGAGCAAACCTGAGCTCAGAAGAGCTGCTGCAGCTGAGCTGCTGCTGGTGCCACGCTCCTGGCAAGCACCACAGGGCTGGGAGTGGCTCAGGAGTTGTTGCCTCCTGCCTTTCCTGTTGCTGCAGAGCCTCAGGCTGGAGCTGCTCCTCACAGCAGGCTCCTGGCCTTACAGGAGACAAACCCTTGTCTGGCACCAGCCCTCCTGCCTGTCTCAGCTCTTGGTTCTTGTGATGGAGCCACAGTATTGGAGGCAGCAGGTGCAATCCCCTCCTAACGTCAGCCTGCAGCGTGGCAGCTCCCCACTCCTCCCATGACCTCAGCAGCTGCTTCCAGCTTCCAAAACTCAGTAGCAGACAGAGCTCCTGCTTTTCATAGTTTAACTGTTAAAGGACTACACAAATCCTGAGAGAAAAAGGAGCGCTTGCCAGGCAGGTATCACTCAGCCTGAGATATGAGGCATCTTTCCCTTGTTAAGTCTTGGTTCGTTCTGAATTGAGAGCTAGGCATCAGGTTTCTCCCTTCCACTTCCCTCACATTATGAGACCTGCTGCAATCCTCACATGGTTTAATGTAAGCACTGATGTCTGCAATGCCAGAGCTGGCTCTGCCTGCTGCTTCAGCAAGGGGCAGAGTACCAGTCAAGGCCTGAATCATACAGATTCCTTACTGCACATAAGAATTCGTGTATTGGTTACTGAGATATGCTGTGCTACGCTTCTAATAGATCATCCCTCTCAGCAGGCAAAGACCCTCATCTTTAAGTGTCTAGCAGATTTCAGTGGGGGAGAATGAACAGAAGGTAAGAGTATGTATGTGTCCTTCCCATAGATCCATGATATGCAGCAATCATGATCATGCCAAGTGCAGCGGACACTGCTCTGTTCATAGAAGGAAAACCAGGGGCTGTGGAACCAGATGCAAGAACAACAACTCAGACCATCACCAGTGCTTTGTCACAGGTATTTGTGGTTTTGAAGTGTGAGAAGTAATCTCTCAGTGAGTGCCAGGGGCAACAGAGTGGTCTAGAAGGTGGTTATGGCCCCAGAAGGTATCAGATGATTTAGTTCACTACTGTTAGACCTGCCCTGTCAAAACTTCCCAGGCCTGAAATGCCTTTGATTTAAGCCTATACCCTAAGCAGTTAATGGAAAAACAAATACATCCATTGTGTGGGATTAAGAAATGGAGACAAGAAGTTACCTGTCCTCTGTATCATTATCACAGGTAATTATAAACCAGGAGTCCAAATCCTTTGCCTATCCCTCATTAGGATTTTAGGTTCTTTACCCTTTACAAGGAGCAGACACTATGCCAAAGACTGATCCATTTCATTGGGGTTTTGACCCATTTTTATCATCTACAAAACTCTTTGTCCTATACATTGGTCCAGGATTTTGATATCTCCATGTGCTGGACATACCAGGTGCCGTCAGCTAAATCTTTGCACCATGAAATCTAACCTCAACAAAGGACCCCAGACTGACAAGAGTGTGTGCTGGGAAAAGCCACAATCACTTTTCATCTCACTGATTCCTCATTTTTTTTCTTTCTTTTTAATTAAAACCCTAACACTGGCCAGAGAAACCAAGTTTTGGAAAAAGGATGGGGAAAAATACTGCAAATGTGACTAAGAATTGAACTTCTCAGTGTCTAAAATGTAGCAGGACAACTCAGCAACTCATTTATCACAAAGCTCAGCTGTCTGCTCCTTGACTGTGTTTGCCTCAAGTTCCAGGTGAAGCTCCTTTGCAGCTTCATTTTTAGCTTACCTGCATGGATTATAATATACATTGCCATTGAATGAGCTGCTTCACAGACACTGCTTGGGCCAAGGTTGTCCTATGGGTCACATTTAAACTCCTCTAATCCTGTCAGATGGGAATCACAGAATGGTGGGGGTTGGAAGAGACCTTTAGAGATCAGCCAGTCCAATTCCCCCTGCCAAAGCAGCTCCTACCTAGATCAGGTCACAATCAGAGGAAGAAACAAAGGAAACAACAGCTCTACTTACTGCACAGATGGCAAAGGTGCAGAATAAGAACCACCAGCAAAATCAGCTGTTTCAAACCAAAATAATCCTGTGGCTGATTTTTAAACACAAGGATTAGGTCTAACACATTCAGGTATCACTCCTTTCACTGAATCCTCTGGTGCAGGGAATTGTTTTTGTCTGGTGGAGCACAGAAGGGGTGAAAAATCAAGGTTCAGTAATCCAGGACTCAGCCATAAATTGCCAGGAGAGAGATTGCAATGCCAAAGGCATTACAGCAGAACATTCCTTGCTGTTACTTTGGGCCCTTTACAGCTACAAAAAGCATTGTGGAACAAAAGTCTCACCAATGGATTTGTTTTACAAGTGAGTGAGGGGTTAAAACAGTGGCTATTCTGCATGCTCCCAATAAAGCACAACAGAGAAATACACCAAGCAATGCTGGAAACCAACAACAAAGGTGGAATGAAATGATCCAAACCACAACCTTCGGGGCATTTGCTTTGTGACACTCCATTTTTACATCACTATTTATCTACCTGAGCCTTTACCCCTCACCTCAGCCCTCTTTGGTTTGAGGTTCTTCTTGTTCATAATACCTGGAAATCACCTTTGCCTGGTCCAGTACCGTCTCTGTTTCCATCATGTGGGTCACCATGTCCCCAAGGATCAGTGGCTGAGCCTTCACCCTGAAGAGAGAAGGAAATGAGAGATAATGATAACACTAAAACAACAACAACAGCAGCAGCATTATCAGGGCAGGTAATTAATTCTTCCTTGCAATAACTTCTGCTGCAATTCCAATTAGAGCAGCTGCTGGTTACACCCAGCCCTGTTACAGTGCTCAGCAGGAAGAACAAATCACCATGTGCTCTTGGCACATGGAGCCATTTCAGCAAAGAGAGACCCTGAGAAGGTATCTCTGCCATTTATTCGGTGAGGAAAGTTTTGCTTTTTGCTTCCAATGTGGTCTTGAGGCAGTCTGCTCCTGCTCTCAGGAGTATTAAAGCTCAGTTTGAGAGGCATGTTGAAATAGCATGAACTTCCAACCCAACATTTCAGCTTTCTTAGGAAACAGAAGCTGCAAAACACCTTTCAAAACACCATCAAAGGGCAAGTTCCTATAACAAAACCATGGCTGTTCTGTTCCACATGTGCTTCTTGAAGCCATGTGCCTTTGTCCAGCCAAAGAGCACAACAGCACAGGGCAGAACATCTTCCAGTTAGATGACCTTGGGATGTTGAGATGACCCAGAAGAGAGCAAAGGGAAATGGAAAATCCAAACCAAAACCTAGGATGGGGAAATAAAGTTCAATTCCCTACCTTTATGCTCTATCCTGTCCTTATCCCTTTGCAACAACAAAAAATAGGGGGTTAATGAATACTCAAGTCACAGCTTTGCTGTTGATACAGGAACATGGAGATTTCAGAGCAGTTGTGGTTAATTATGGAAGAACAAGCTAGGTTTTGAAGTCTAAATTGGGATTCAGGTTGATAATCCAGCCCACTAAATATTGTCTCCTTCCCTCTCCATTTTCCCCCCCTCTTCCTTTCCTGTCCTCTTGCTATGATGACTTGTCAGGGATCTGATCTCAGCCCCTGAAGCTGGGATCTTTGGCTCCAGAGGAGTCAGGAGGATTGTACCAGTGATAGCCACTGAAAGAGAACACTTCACTTTCAGCTCCTTTAGGGCAGGGACATCACTGCCTGGTCCCATCAGCCTGTGAAGTTTGATCTGTAGCTCGTATATAAACATTGCTCACAAAGCAGGATGCTGATTTCTGGCTAATACAGAGGAACTTAAGGAAACTTTCCAAACTGTTTTCTTACCTGTAGTCCTCTTGATTTTGATGGCATCATCACCTTCCCCGTTCTCATGTTATAGAGAGCTTCTGGCACCTTCACAGGCAGCAGTTCCTGAGCCATGTTGGCAGGGTTTACTCCTGGAGGAGTCAATGACAAGCTATAAAACGACCTGAGGCCCCACCCATCTCATCTCTATAAGCCAAGAGCTCCCCTCCCATCACCAGAGACGGTGGAGAACCAGGGATGACTGCTCCAGGGAAGGATCTCACCAAGCAAGCACAGCAGCCAAATGGGATGCAGTCCCTTCCTCTGGCTGGGAACCTCCCCCAGCCTGTGCTTGCCTCTTGGCTCCTTGGCTGCTGCTGTTCTGCTGTGATGAGCAGACTGCCAGGCTCTCCTGTCAAGCAGGAGAAGCCTAGAGGGCACTGAAACCTGCTCCTTCAAACCCAGCTCTGCCCCACTGAGGGTAAGGGGGTTGCCCCCTGCAGAGAGTGATGGCAGCTCCTGTCTGTGGGAAACTGAGCCCTGGAAAGAGTCTCTGTGTGTAAAGAGCTGCCTTTGTGCAGGCACACACACCTGGCTCAATGCCTTGGTACAGGCAGGGGAACCTGAGCTCACTGCCTGCCCTGAGTCAAGCCATGAGCACCCCTCAGAAAGGGCCACCCCCACCATCTGACAGGTCACTGCATGGACCAGCATCTCCCAGCTCCTCCTGGCCTTCTCCCATTTCTTACTCTCAGGAAAGCAAGGCCCAAGGTGTGTGCATACAGCTGGCTCTTTGGTTCACAGAGGGCAGCTGGAGGTAGAGCTGAGCACGAGGCACAGAGCAGTGGTAGCAGACTGTGCGTGGTAGGACAGCTGGGCAGAAGGAGGAAGGCATTTGCAGGCAGCTTGATTTCAATGCCTATGGCTACAAGCATCACCTGCTACTTCTACCACCCCTGAAAGTACCTTAAATTCAACCCCCAAAAAAGCAAGGAAATACGTAATAGCTGTGCAAAGCAGGTAAGAGTGAAGCTTTCATACCTTTCCCAGAGAGAAGCAAGTGAACTTTACACAGCAACTGCAGGGAACTCACGTCAAGGTGAATGGATTCTGGCATCCAGTCGTTTAGTTTGGTTTCACAGAGATTTATTTGTACCAAAGAGCACATGAACATCTCCAGGCACAGAGAGTGGAAATTACCATCTTTAAACACAGTGAATGACACCCTAGCAGCTCCAGTAACAGGAGGCTGTGTCATAGCATCTGCATTCCCAGCATGAAAAGTAGCTCTGCCCACACTTGAAGGACCAGAGCACCTTTAAGCCTCAGGACATGGCCACTCTGAGCTGCATCCTGGAGAACTCCTCTTGCAGCTTCATTTAAAGAACAATCATTCATCCTTCTCCTGTGTTTGTTTTTTTTTTTTTTAAAGCATCATCAGAAAAGAAGAGCTGCTTGACCTTGGAAGACCTGCCATGGGACACTAGAAATACCAGGATACTTGTTATTAGAGCTTTGCCAAGGCTGATTAGTCCAGAGGATCATTAGCAGAAGTGATGATACTCACCTAGAAACCCCTCTGAAGGTGACAAACCTTAAGAAAGCTGAGATTCCCTGTCCTCAAAGGAGAACAGGCAGATTCTATGTGCAGGCTTTCCCCTCTGCAGGCTCAATTCCCTGTTTCATGCACACCCAGCCCACCTGGCCTTCAGCTAAATCAAGATATTCTGCTCCCACTTGAGTGAGTCCACAGGGAAAGTCATCCAGCAAGCAAACTCTGAGGCTCTCATTAATCACTGATCTGCTGTGTTACCTAATTTCCAGTCTGAATGTACAAAGTTGGATGGTCTCAATGTGTAGCAGGAGAAGCAGAAGCTCCTTTGCTTTCTTTACACTGCATATGTCAGCAATTTAAGGAGAGATGAGGCACAGTAACCTAACTGCTTCCAAGAGCTAACTGTATCTGCCCTGGCAGCCAACAGCACATTGTTCTTGTCCTTTAGTGCTTGCTAGACCTCATACTCCCTCTAGAATCATAGGCTTAAGCTTCTTATTCACTCTGCAACTCAACTCATAGAGGCATTAATCACTTGGCAAAGAAACCTGGATTATGTCTGGCTGCAGACACAGGCTGAAGAGAAACAGAACTCCCTGACAGGCTTAAAACTTGGTCAAATACAGCTTTATGAGCATACAGCTCTGATACTGAAACGTAATACTTCTCCAGTGGAGAGATTGGCATCATTGATGACTTGGTACATCACTTGCACTCCCAGTTAAATGCTTATCTCCATTTGTTACACTTACTGATGCACTGGATCAAGCCCAGCACTTAACCACACTGGCCTTAGAGCAGCCTAATTGGAGATTCATGCTTCATTTTCTCTCCAAGATATCATATCACCTGTTACATCTCCTAAAGAAACCACAAGATATGTTTACAAAGCAGGGACCAAACGCAAACCACAGCAGCTCCAGAGGGAATTGGGAGCATGGCTTGCTTTCAAGGCTGATTGGGACAACTTTGCATGTCAGCCAGCTGAGTGGCAGCAATTGCAAAATCAACCCAACCATCAAATTGCTTCAGATTTAAAAGTATGTGTTAATACATGTAGAAACTTGCAGCTCCTTACCTGATAGTTATCAGCCTCTAAGGATGCTCTGCTATCTCAGCAGAAGAAAGGAAAGAGGAGGGGGAGCACAAATGTCGTGTATTTATAAGTGAGGTACAGGTAATTCACTGAGAGAAGGGTGCAATGAGCTGGGGAAATCCTGCTGCTGGGGGGCAAAGGACTATCTTTACCCAGTATTTGAGGGCACAGTGTGCTGGGCTTCAGTAGGAACCCTGTAAGGAAGAGTCAAGGCTGCAAAGGTTCAGTGGCATGAAAGACACAAATCTCATGTCCATTGCTACCTGTTGACCAGCATATCATGATCAGGGCATGAGGAAAGGTGATGGGAATGAGGCCCTGGTGTCCTCCTCTGCAGCATTATCACTCTAGGAACACGTACAAAGCAGAGCTGGACATGTGAAGAGGTTTTGGCATAGAGTTTCTCATCAGGGAGTCCTGGTCTCCGACCCACAGGCTCTTGTATCCACGTGATGCAACCTGTAACCTCACAAGCAAATGGCTCACTTGGACTGTTTGCAACAGTCTTTTTTGTTCCATCGCTCCTTGAGCTACAGGGAAACATCAAATGGTGCTGCCAAGCATCTCAGTAGCCCCTGCTTCCTCAGTGGCACTCACCCAACAGGGCTGGCTGAGTCCCCTCATGCCTCACAAGGGGTTAAAAACATCCCCCTGCTGCTTTCCTTAGGTTCCATGGGGCTGAGTCAGGTTCTGGAGGCACCTTTGTGATAGTCAGAAGGGCTGGGGCAAAGGTGCAATTGCATGCTCAAGCCTTCACTTACCTACAGATAATGACTAGGTAAGAAGGAAAAGGCAGACACAGAAAAGACTGAGAACATCTTAATTAAGGAGGTCACTGTGTTAGTGTTTGTAGTTCACATTCCCACAGTGACCAAGAGTTCTGGCTTTTCAAACATTTAGCGGGGGGGTAAAAAAGTCCCACTGACTCCTGTGTGTGCCAACACTGAGATCCAGGGTGGGCCTGAGTGTTGGCACTGCTTCTCTCCAATGTCCTGGGTGTCCTCCCTTCAAGGGGGAACCTCATGGAATTAATCCTGTTTCCTGGACAAAGGGAGACACTCCCAACCTGCAAATCCAAGAGGGCTTTGAAGTGCTCTCACATCTGCAGCTGTTACCTGCATTCTTGCAATGCCTCAGCACAGCCCAGAGGCTGAGTACAGGAAACATCCCCCATTAGCAGCTGAACCAGAGCAAAAGATGACAGAAGACTTGGCCACACAAAGCCTCCACCATGATCTAACAAGTCTGGGGTCTTCTGCAAGTGTTCTGCACAATTATTTAATTGATTTAATGATTAAAAAGCAAGCTGAGACCAACTCCTTCAGTCACAACTAAAGCACCTCTGCTAAATATGGACAAGGAGTCCTGGCTAGACAGGAGTGAGGAGAAAAGCCCACTGCTGAGGAGCAGTCACTTGGAGACACCTCTACAATATCTCCAAGAGGAAGAAACCAATTGCAGATGTCATGATGGAGGCTGGTGTCCTCCTCCTCCTCCTCAACTCAAGAGCATTTTCTATGGGGATGTTACATATCTCTGAGTGAAGGTCCCCAGTAACCCAGGAACAGGATGGATGGAAGGATGGAAGGATGGAAGGATGGATGGATGCAAGGATGGGTGGTCATGGTGTCATCAAAAAGACTTGGATGGCAGGGATGAGAACTCCATTTGCAGCTCCTGAAGATGCCTGAAACCCCACATCTGGAAGATGTGCAGGTGGGAGAAGTAGCAAACACGTGTGTCACCTCCTAACGAGAAACAGGGAAGCCCAGAAGGAGTTAGAGCTGGGGCACAGGAGAGGCAATGCTGAAAGGGACTATGTGACTCAGCAGCAGAGATCACAAAGAGATGAGCCCTCGATGAGGACTGTCAAGTAAACAGCCATTTCAGCACACTGGAGGCTTGAACCAAGGATGCAAATTGTATGGAAGTGTGCAGGCCTGGCAAAGCAGCTGTGGTTGAGGACACATCATTGCTCAGGGGGCTGAGGTCATGGGAGGTGAGTGTTGGACTAAAGACAACAAAGGCCAGATGAAGACAAAGCATAAAGGAATGCTTGAAGGAAGACCGAGAGAGATGCTAGCAAGAGGAATGAGGCATTTCCAGCCTTTTAGAGGTTCCCATTTCATTCTGAATTGAGGATTTATTTTCTCTTTTGGCTCTGATTTTATCTTCATCTCAAAAAGTAAGGAGTTCCCACACGCTGCCTTGTGCTATGTACAGTGATTGTACAGAGCCTGTGTTGTTTGTATCCAGTCAGGGACTGATAAACCTATGCAATCACCCATGGATATCAGCATAAAGCACTTAGCTTGCCTTCTTGCCACAAAATCTGAAGACCTCTCATTTTTTGAAGCTCTTATTCTCACAGCATCCCCCATCCTACAATAACAAGAAACATTATGAAACCCATTTAAATTAATGGGACACAGATGCTGAGCTGGATCCTCTAAATACAGTGAGTGTCCAGTGAGAAAAAGCACAGCTCCAGGTTAACTACTTCCACAGGCACCAGAAGAGCTGATCCTGACTCACAACAGGGTTTGAAATGGATCACTTCAAAGGAATTTCCCAAACCTAAATTGGTTCTTGCTGGTATAAGAATACTTGTAAACTCCCAATTATAGAAGAATGTGTCTTTTCTGTGTGGAACTTCCAGTTTTCTGTATCTTTTTGTGTTAGAAATGGCCTTTCTAACTAAATTTCATGCTGACACTTTAGGGAACTGTTGTTTTCTCTTCTTCCTTTGAAATTCCCCACGTTTATGATATATTTTCCTGCTGCATTGGGTTTGGGATAAATTGAATAGTTGTAGCTCATTTCACTTCACATATAGTAGAAGACTAGCAGAGGCAACTTGGAAAGAATCTGTCCCACATTCTTGGATTCAAAAATCCTGTCAATAAGCCCCAAATATCCTAAGCTTTGGTTTGCTGCATCTACATGAAGAAAGAAAGATCCTCAGTGCTGAAATGCAACAACACAAATAAAGCCAGAGACCAATCATTGCCTTTGTTTCATCAGTTTATATCACGGTCAGCACATGATGGAGTGGAACCACAGGCTGAGACAAGGCTTAGTAGTTTCCCAAGTCCATCATGGTGATCACCAGCAGGTCTTGATTCTTCTGCAGGAGCTACAAGGCAACGAGGCAGGTACCTTGCTGAAACTGGGGATGGCATTTCATTTCCTGCGCTGTCGTTTCTGCTCTATGGCTGAATTCAAAGCCTGAAGGATCAGATGTTTGTTGTTCTGAATGTTGTAGCTGGTCAGTTCTACCAGCTTGTTGAACTCCTCTTCTTTGTAGGTAAAGCTGTTTAAGCAGTAGGGTGAAAAGATGCTGGAAACATCCACGTTGCCCTGTGCCATCTCAGCTGGGCTGCGCTCCACACCTGGCAAATGAAGAAAGGATCCTTGCTAGGGATGGATGTGATCCCTCACAACCCTTTCCACATGAGGAAAGGGAGGGAGGGAACCACACTAGACCATCCTGACACAGGTAAAGGGTGGCCAGGTAATGGGAGAGCCATTTACCTCCCACAGCTTACCAGGCTCTTTGTATTTCCTGAAGGTGTCATTCACCAGTGGGAAAAACACTACAGTGGGTGCTTCTGGGACCTCTCTGTCTTCAAAGATGTAGCACTCCTTTAGATTCTTCTTTTCCTCTTCACTCAGGTGGATTTGGGGAAATGGGATTCCCTGCTTTAGGAAGTACTTGGAGGCTTCTTCCAAAGGCTGCATTCAGACAGAAAGAAAAAAGCCAGGAATTGTGCCTAATGCCTGACACATCCATCAAAGGCCCTTCACAAAGAGCCAGCAGCAGGGTTTCCTGTCACTATTCCTCCTGGTCTTTGGCTCTTGCATATTAAGTTCTAGTTATTAACAAGAAAAATAGTTGAAGAGCCAGCCTCCAATTTGCACTCCTAATTGTTGTCCTGCCTCCTCCTCCTCCTCAGCCTTTATCTGCAGGAGAAATAAGATGTTCAAGGCTGCAGGTAAGGGTGGCTTAGCCATTTCAGACACAGAAACATGTCCCTGGTTGGAGGAAATCCTGGAATGAGGGGAACAGAGAGGAATGTGAAATGGTGCATTGTTTAAATCTGGATTTACCAAGGTACAAAACATTTTGTTGACTTGGTATGAAACACCTGAAAGCCTCTAAACCTGTTGGAGGTGCCTTAAGATGGTCATGAAGAGTGATGTAAGCATCTGAGGGCAAAGATGCCCTCAGATGAAATGTCCGTTTTGTATTACAGGTGTGGAATTGACTTTTGAAAGCAGAGTTTTTTGTTCCCAAATCTGGTTGATGTGTATGAAAAGTTCAGTCTTCAACAACTTCTGCCTCATCCAGAACCAGTAACAGGGATCCTAGCCCAGGCTCTCAGCTGCTATTTGTACCAGCAGATATGGCATCAAAAGACAACTCTCTCCATAATTTAGAACAAAAACAACAACAATCCAGTTACTGTTCTAAGGATAACTGGACTAATTACTCCTAATTCAACTGCATGGGAGTATCTTTGATGGATCTCACAAGCCAAATGAGACGAGTTCATCAGTGGTGGTACCAGTCCCAGAGAAACTCTCCATAAGGAGTGTAGCTGTGATAGCCATACCAAGACCCCAGACACACACAGGTCTGGGAGATAACATTTACCTATCAAGGGGTACATTGAAAAGAAAAGATTGACAGAACTGATACTACTTCTGCTCTCTTTAGGAGTTTTGTCGTGGTGTAGCAGCACGGTGAAGAGACCTGGACAACCACAATTGCAGCTGTACACCAAGAATCCTTCTCTCCCAGAGTCAGGTTCTGCAGAAATTCTTCTGGTTCTATTAGGACTAAAAGGGTTAAAAGAGAGCAGTCATTATCAAAGACAACACAGTGGTCACCTCACCAATGTCTGTGATCCAGAAGAATAGTTTAAGTGTAGGACAACATCCACTTTCCTCTGTGGCCTCATGAGCGGTGGGTAGCTGATATCAATGTATCCTGCTGTGTCTGCCACGTACATGAACTCTGCTGCTTCTGTCAACTGGTTGGGGAAGTTCTCTAGCACAGTATCTAAAACCAAACATTGGTTATGATGAGTGATTCACTGAAGGAGTTATGAAGGAGTAATACATCTGCTGCTTGGCTAATGAGGGAGGGGAAAAATGCCTCTTGTATCCTCATTACTTTTGCTTTCCAAGACACTGCCACACTACAAAGGCTTAGCCTTGACACAGAAAAGAAACAAGGTGAAAAGACAAGCTAAAAAGACAGAGCTCCTTCAGTTCTCATGCTGCTCTTGATGACACTTGACTAGTTATCCTGAAACTCTCCTTCCCAAAGCTAACTATAAAGCCTCCTCATTCTCTGCCTTCTCTTCACTGATCAAAACACACCAACCATCAAAGCAGATAAAAACTACTACTCAGGAGTGTTTACCTTTCCAGATACAGAAGTTTCTGCTCTGGAGGTATTCATTGTGCACCTGAAACCCCTTCAGGAAGTTGTAGAACTTGGAAATCAGCACCCGCTCGGTCAGGATCTGCCGAATGATGCCCATGATGCCACACTCAGGGCTGACCAGGTAAGTGTCCAAATCATGGCTTCTTGCTGATGGGGAAGACTCATCTCCTTCTGAAGAGTAGAGGAGATGAACATGCTGTTGTTTCACACAGTACAGTACTTAAAATACTTATAGGCATCTAATATTAGCTCTAGGAAAGAAGATCCTATGGCATGATGCCACACTCAGGGCCAAGCAAGTAAGTATCCAAATCATGGCTTCTTGCTGATGGGGAAGACTCATCTCCTTCTGAAGAGTAGAGGAGATGAACATGCTGTTGTTTCACACAGTACAGTACTTAAAATACTTATAGGCATCTAATATTAGCTCTAGGAAAGAAGATCCTATGGCATGATGCCACACTCAGGGCCAAGCAAGTAAGTATCCAAATCATGGCTTCTTGCTGATGGGGAAGACTCATCTCCTTCTGAAGAGTAGAGGAGATGAACATGCTGTTGTTTTGACACACTTCAATACTTAAAATACCGAAAGACATCTAACATTAGCTCTATGAGAGAAGATCCTGTGGCAACATACACTTGAATCAATGTCAAAGCAGGAACAAAGCAAAGTTCAACTTCAGCAGGGCACATTACATGAAAGACAACATCAGAGTAGCAACAAACTTCCTAAAGCTGGAAGAAGGGTTCACTGCAAGGCCCCTGGCAAAGACAATCTGTTAGACAGCTTGCACGGGTTTGTGTTTGGGGGCAAATCATCACCTGCATAAATATAGTCCAAGGCAGACTAATGAAAACAATGGAATGTGAATGGATTCCCAGGGGAAATCTAACTAGATATCACTGGCCTCATGACACCTTAAAGGGGGGAGAAATAAAGAGCAGTGCAGCACTGGCCTCAGTTTGGAGATTTCAGAAGCCCTCACCAAGTTTTCACCCTTCAATGGATGTTACATTCAGATGCAGATAAGGAGAAACAGAAAGGCAACCAACCAATGTCAACAATCCTGTGTTGGGTACACCTCAGGGAGCGCCTTACTGTAGGATCTGATGAATGCCAGGCATCCAGGAGGTTGTAGGAGAAGACATTGCTCCACAGGCCTGTGCAATGGTGGAGAACAGGGAAACTGCTTTGGAAACACTGAAGTGGAAAATATCCCTGTAGAAAATCTTTCACTTTTACAAGGGCTATCAGAAAGCCTCAAGGTTTCTAAACTCTCACCACCAACTCTATGCATTTCTTTGGTGGCAAGTTATACTCTGTCCTCAAAGAGGACATTAAACGTTGTGCCAGGCCTTCAGTCCCTGCACTTCATTGTCGCACACAGCTATTGCTGATACAAACCAACATTTTCTAGCCTATAAACAACTTCCTTCAGAGTAAAACCATGCCATTTCCCATAAAATAAGGATTTGGTCAACAAAACATGTTACATACAACCATCTACTCAGCTAAAGGTTTAGAAGCTGCTCCTGGACAACCAAGATTCAAGTGGTTAGAGTCCAATTTGGGATTGTCTGCAGAAGACTCATCTAAACCAAGACACCCTGACTGTCTCTTGTAAGATTTCTCTTGCCACAAGTTCTTTTCATAGAATCGCAGAATGGCACGGTTGGAAGGGACCTTTAGAGATCATCTAATCCAAGTCCCCTGCAGAAGCAAGTTCACCTAGATCAGGTCACACAGGGACATCTCCAGATGGGTCTTGTTCTTGTTGAGTGAGACTCATCTCTCTCTCTCTCTCTCTCTTTATTATTCTCATTCCCATAGCCTTTCTTCCATTTTTTGTCTCTGCACTTGAAAAGAACATCTAAAAATATCTCCCCAGTGCAGAAATCTCCAGAAGCCTCTTGGATATTTTAAAGGATTTCTTCCTCTGGAGCTCTGACACAGGCCCCAGGAGGAACTCTGGGAGAGAAGGCATTGCTGAGCTTTGCCTTGGATATCTCTTACTTGAGACAGCTTTGCATAGCAAAGGATGCAATCATTTGAATTGCACAGTATGGTAATGATGCATTCCATACATTAGGAACAGAAATAGCATGCCTTTTTAAACCTGGCTTGTCTGTGGAGCTGGACAAGCAGCTAAGGCTCTTCTGCTTCATAGGAAGGTCCCAGAAGAATGGGACTCAATTGAGAAACAGTAGAAATACCTAGTTAAGGAATCAGATAGAGGCTCTCTGGCTCTACACTTAGGTTCATTTACAGTTGTAACTAGCCAGTTTCCATCAACACATCCCCATCTCCCTGCAGCTCCAGAAGCTTCTGCCCAGGCCTCCTGTGAGAAGGCAACTCCTCTGGCTTTTTCTGTCTTCACTTGGTGCCTTCTCACATCATAACTCTTCCAACTCCCTCAGCCCCAGGAGTTACATACTAATCATGCATTTTAATGTCTCTCAAACACAGTTGCCCCCTATAGCTTGGTCATAACAATGTTTCCCTAACCACTTGCACTGAATGTCCATTCTACCTATAGGTGCTGAGGTAAGAATCAAAGAACAGTAGGGTTGGAAGGGACCTCTAGAGCTCATCAAGTCCAACCCCTCAAGAACTATGAGGAGAGACAGTATCTTCAACTAGACTGACAGAGCTGAAAACAGCAGACAAGCTCTCATGCACCCCAGCCTTTCCTCTGGAAACCTGAGGGTCTTGTATCCCAATAAGTTCAGCCAGTCTTTCCAGCTCTAGCCATTGCTCTTTACAAAAGGCCTTATCTCTCCCTGCAAATCATAGAATGGTAGGGTTGGAAGGGACCTCTAGAGACCTTCCACTATCATGTTTTAGCTAACAGCACATATTAATGGCAAGCCAAGAGGGCATGACATGCTGTATCACTAGATGGCAACATCGCTTTAGCTCTTCACTCCGGCCTCTCTAAAGGTGGTGGGGTCACCAACCTAATTCTGGTGCTGAGCTGAGCTCAGGATATGTGTTACACTAAAACTCAAGGCCATTTTGATGCAGTTGGAATGGTCACAGTGGAGCACATCACCTTTCATGAAACAGATGCGGGACTCGGGCAGCTTCCTCACCAGGCGCCCCATGAAGAACTTGCTGCCGAAATCCTCAGCCCGAATGAAGGCTCCATACTTCAAGAACCCAACTTCATAAGGAGTGAACTCCACCCATTCTGCAGAGACACAAAAGGAACTTGTAAATCTCAATCCTCTCCTCTGAAACCACAAGGAAGCTGCTGCAGGAGAAATCCCATCAGCAGGGTGATCACAGACTAGCCTCCCTCAGACTAATTCACTCATCATTCAACTGGTTTCAACCACTCAGCAACATTTCCCAAGCTTGTTCATTCACAGCTTTCCAACAAGCCTCTCCAGATATGACAGAAGTTTATACCAAGATGGGTCAAGCTAAGACATGTGGAGCTTTTATTTGTGAATAGCTTATCTGACCTTAAGCATCTCCCCCAGCTTTCTCCTGCCCCATAGAAGATGGGTTCAATCCAGAGCCTAGAGTCTTGGCACAAAGTCTAGAAACGGAAGAGGAAGCTAAGGAGGAAAAGGAACTATTTATGAGTGCTACAGTTCCACAGTGCAAGAGGTTGCAGGACATGCAGTAACTGACAATGCAGATAATTTGGACACCAATCGAGTCCACATCCAGCTGAGCTTTGCCATTACCTTTGAACTCTGACAGGCTGTAGTCTTTTTTGATGTTGAGGATCATGTAGATAGGTAAGGGATTCTGACCCCGACTCAATGCCTGTCTCTCATCTGAGAGTTTGTGGTTGTTTTTCTGTGAATTGGCCAGAAACAGAGCAAAAGTAAACAAAAGGTACCTTCTTGGCATGGTATACAGGCTTGCAAGACAACAACAAAGCAAATATCCATCTCCAGCTTCATTGTCTTATTCCCTCCACTCATTTGGTGTTCAAATACCTTTTTTTTTTTTTAACCAAGGAGTGATCCAAACATTTCCACATGCACAGAAGCTGATTTCATTACAGGTGAGATGTAGGACATGTTGTGCTACAAGGGTCTCTCATTCTTTCCAGTAAAAGCATTTCATAGAACCATGGAATGGTAGGGTTGGAAGGGACCTTTAGAAATCATCTAGTCCAAACCCCAAGCAGAAGAAGGTTCACCTAGATCAGGTCACATAGGAACATGTGATGTGGTTTATTTAAGTTCTCACAAGGAGGAACAAAGCAAAGGAAACCAAGAGCAGGTCTCTGCTGTTAGTCTATTAGGTAGCTTATTAGCCCTCTTATACTGGTAGAAGGAGACATAGGTGTTCCTGCTCTACAGAATACCCCTTGGACTGTTCATTACATGTTGACAGGCACATGGAAAAACCCTCCTTGTCAGGCAGCAGAGATGATCTGCTGGATAACACTGCCATGTCCTCATAACATCTATCCCTGGAGCTCCAGGTACCATACAACACTATTTGGCAGTTGTTAGAGGAAAACATAGACACACTACCCCATCACTGAATGCTTTTTCCAGCAGGAGCCCCCAGAAATCAACACTAGAGATCTGGTATCCCTCTTGCTTCCGTAGTTTCAGCTCCTCGTCATAGTACTTGAAGCTCTCCAAGGAAAAGCAGCTTAGCTTGCACTTGGTCATATGTCTGCGGATTTCCCCAATGGGTTTGGACAGATCTTTGCTGGACCAGTCAGAGCTCTGATACAAATGGGACAAAGTCCTGGAGAAAAGAAAGGATGTTGTCATATGCTTTCCCTTGTTCAGCTTTGGATTTAAGGACCACATCAAATGAACTAGTTGAGGTTGATGAAAAACACCTCTTGGGCTTAGTTGAATCACAGAATCTTAAGGGTTGGGAGGGACTTCAAAAGATCATCCAGCCCATGAGGAGAATGGGTTTTGATTTAGAGGAAAACTTCAACTCCATATCACCAGGGAAACCTGAGGACTTGTCAAAAGCCCCTCTATGCTGTGTAGGTTTATGCACAAGGCTGTGGTCAGGGTCACTCACTAGGAAAGATCCCACAGATGAAATAAAGGGAGAAGGAAAATGATTTTTCACATAAGTAGTGTCCAGTGTGGCTCAGGGAATGTGTTCCTACCACAGCAACAAAAGAGATTGAGACTGAAGTATCACACCTTCCTTTACCAGAGCCAAGAGGCTAAACCTCACACATAGCAGGCTGCAGAGGGGAATACATAACACCTTTACTCAGGATCTCCTTACCACGTTGAGCCAGATGATCCAGTGATGTATGAAATAGCATCTAAGAGATCCAGCTTCTGAAGACCCAACAGGTTACCCAACAGAGCTGTCAGGGCTCGGGTGCCACCTCCTGTTGTCATGACTGCTACAACTGGTACCTGTTTAACATCAACACCCAAGTGATGAGCAACAGCTTAGTGTCCCAGCACACGTGATCAGAGCTGAGTGAATTGCAGCATCTCACTCCCACAAGAAATCCCATCATTGTACCAGTTCCCCAAAAGACAAAAAAAAGGGAATCTAATTAGCTAATTTTGACTTTTTTTTTAATCAAAATAGTTTTCCTTCTAAGTTGTTACATACTGGCTCAACAAAAGAGATTAAAAGCTAACATTTCAATATTGAACTGCATTTCCCTGTGGGGAGCATCATCTAATGACAGCTCTTTTCTGAAGTCAAGTGTAATGAGGAGATCACATTGCCTCTAAAGCACCTAGAGTGTATCATTGCAGTGGTGAACCACAGAGACTCATTGCGTGGAAACCTCCATTGTCTTACAGGAAGACAAATTCCTTCTAGAAACTCACAGAGAGAAGAGGAACCAAATGACCTTTCCCCACACACATTTCCAGGCAACTGTTTGTGAGCAGGGACATCACTGGGGACCTAATGCTCAGCTAAGAGAGAAGGATTGTCCAGGACTATAGTGTCCAGATGAAAAAGAAACAAGGCAGGGAAAAATCTGATGTATGGCATGTTGGTTTCTGAGCAAACACATGTAGCAAGTTGGTTTGATACTACCCATGCTCACATAGTGTTTCATCTAAACCCTTCTTCTTGCTTTACGTGGAACACTGAATATCTAAAGGTTAGCTGAGGAACAGCTTAGATGTGAATGGGTACAAGCTGTTACACAGCACAGGCTGGTCTCTGTTTTATTCCCCCATACCTCGTGGTCTTGTAGATCTTGTTCTAAATGAAGTGCTTTTTTCAGAGCACAAGCCACAAACTTCCTCCTTTTCTGCAAGTAACTTTGCTCCTCTTTACACAGATCAAACTCCAAGCGAACATCCAGCTTCCTTGACCTCAAAAAAAAAAGCACCCCAGTTCAATAGAATGCACGCAATCACTTCCAGTTAATGGCTGGACTCATGCTTACAAGCCACAAATTCTACTCCTAGGCTTCAAAAAGCTGCTAGTGCAACCCCATAAGGTAGAGAAAAAGGCTGAGAAGGTTCAGAAGCTGCAGAATCTCACAGGGAAAAAAAGCCACCCAGAAACATCGCTTATTGTTCAAGAGGTGTCTAATACAAACACTGCACCCCACATCCAGAGCAGTGGGTTATTTCAGATCTGGTGCTTGAAGAACTCCAGGTATCACAAATAGGAATACTCTGGATTCTTTAGAAGTAAGGACAGGTTGGTGGAAACGTGTCTTGTTCGACACTCATGGCTCCATGTGTATTTGCAGGCAGAAAAAGGTTGTTCTCCCCATCCAAATTGAACTCATGCATGGTAGAATAACAGGAACTAGCACAGGGTAAATAGAGGTAAATACAATCATTGACTAAGTGCTTTCTCCCTTAGTTGCAGAAAAAGCTGAGGTGGCAAAAAGCTGAGCAGCACCTTCTTTTGAAAATCACCAAGCCCAGAGACAGAATCTCTTACCAGTCTTTTGACTTAATATGTAAATCAAGTGTTTCATCCTAGGAGAAAACAAAAAACAAAGCCACAAACCACACTATAAGCACAGGGGATGATTTTCTGTCCCTTGTTTTCCTTCCAAGCAGGTTTGAAGCCCTTCTCTAAGAGCCATGTCACAGCTACAAAGTCACAACAATCAGAACAATCCATCCAATGTTTGAAACTTCTGCAAGTCCACTGCATTTTCTTTCAATAGTTTTATAGTAAGGATGCAAAAAGCAGTATCTAAAGCAACCAGCACCAGCTCTACCAGCTGCCTTGCCTCGTCCTTTGCATTTGCTCAGCTTTGCATTAACCCCCAGCTGCTGACAGAAATCCCCTCTGGCAAACATTTGGCTGTTGGTTTTGGTTCATCAGAGAATGAACAGGTCCATCACCCTCTCTCTCTGTTGAGAATGGAAGTAGCAGTTATGTATCTAACCCCTCACTTCCCAGTGATCTAACATCTTGGGGCCATAGCTTCAAAGCTGAAAAGCTGGTGTCACCTTTGCCACTGCTACTTTCTCCTTGAAGGGAAGTGAATCCAAAGGGATGGTAAGGGATGCATGGCAGTCTTTTTTCTCTTCACCTGAGGAAGTCTGGAAAAGAAACTTTCCTGTAGTAAAATATTGACTGTGTACACCAAAAAAGAACTGTCACCATCTGGTTCTCTTTTCAATGGGGCCATCACCCAGCAGCTTCCAAGTTGCCATTTAGGTGGTTTAGGGGACAGTGCTCTTCCAGAGCTGGAGATCATGAAAGATGAGTTTTCATTAAAAACACAGCTCCTTTCTGTTTGACTCAGTCAAGGATGGAAAACTGTGAATTTCCTGTGCTTGCTCAAGTTAAGGATCACTTACAGAGCAGATATGAGGCTGCTTCTCTGCCAGAGCCAGGTGCAGCTCTGGCTGGCTGTACTTGATGTAATGGAAGTGCAAGGGCTTCACAGGTTGTTGGGCTGAACCCAGTGCCAGGGTCTGGCTCTCTTCATAGGATCCCTTCACTGAAAACAAGAAGTCTTTTTCTACAAAGAAGAGATGAAAAGTATACAGAGAAGCTCATGACTATCAGTTCAGAATTACAACATTCAATTGTCATTCAGAAGGGGTCATTTTAATACCCAAAACACTCAACTATGCTTAAAAGGTTCCAGATTCTATTTATCCAATCAGAGAACATTACAGGGAAGGAAAAAAAAACAACCCTTTCTTCTATTCTACAGCACTAATAAGGTTCATTATCACTCCAATCATTGCCTCTAATTGCAAAGTGCAGTTTTGTCGGTCATTTAGCACAGACACATTGGAATTGCTGGCTTTAGAAAATGACCAAGAGAAAAAGTCAGTTCACTTGTAAAACAAGACATTTTGTTTCCAGTGGAAAGCCTCACCTGAAGGTTCTTTCTTCATTCCTCTATTGTCCACTAGCACTTCCAAGCAGGAGATCTCACGAGACTGTAGCAGGGATGAACAGTAAGAAAATGAGGAGTTGAGTCACATCACTGCTACCTGTCTCTGGGCAACTGGGTCCCTAAGGAGCTGGAAAACTGTGGGGTTTAGGCCAATAAGACAAAGTCCTTGGCACTCTGAAGATGTGCCAGGTTTCAGCTGAAAGAACAATGGCTGTGATGTTGTGATCCAGCCATGGGGAAAGAGAATAACAGGAGAGGGGATGGAAATGTGCTGAAGTTGACAGATGGATCAGCCAAATCACAAGGCTTCCTTGCAGCTGTGCTTTGGTGAGGTTGGACAGTCAAGTGCTGCCTCCTCTAAACAGTGAGTTAGAGGCAGTCAAGAAAGAACTTCCATATCGTCCTAGGTGATATCCTAGGAGGTGGGGAAATGAGATGGTTTTAAGAGGGTCTCATGAGAAGTCCCCACAGGCAATGATGCAGAGGCACTGAATCAATGGAAGAGCACTTCAGGCTTCATCAAGAAGCTTGCTATTAGCTGCTGGTGCCAAACAGGTCTGTGTAACCCCAGTGGCTCTATTCACTCTTTCCTAACACATCCTCCCACAACAGGATGGCTGCCCATGTCTGACTCCCCCCACCCTGCATCTCCCTCCCCTTCAGCCCTGCCTGGACTGAGGTGTTGGGACAGCTGCCACATTCACTACTCCCACCAGTAGCATGAAAAGAAGTAGTTTCAAATTACCACTAATACACCATTGGTGACAAGCTTTTCAGGAGGGACTGGGCTGAAAGAGAGGAGAAAACAAAAAGGCAATCAGAACAAATTTGACCTAAATACATCCTTAAAGTAACACCAAGGAACAACACTTTCCCTGAAGCTTGCCTAGTCTCAAATATGTCACTGATTATGGATTTTGGAAGAGAAATGAAATGTTTCTTCTTTTTTTCTTTAATGATAATGGGTGGACAATGGTAGGACTAAGCACAGTGGCTCCAGATCTCATTATCCTTCTCCCTCTTCCAGTAAGTAAGGGGATAAATTAGTATCCAGGATGATTCTTCATAGATAAGGAACACAATGTTTTAGCCACTATGCAGCTGACTCAGTAAACAGCAGCTGCTGATGTGATGCTAAACATCTTAAACTATATTATACTACATGGTAGCATCCAGCTCTACGTGTTTGGCTGCTTGCTTCTGCAAAGGACAGTTCTTTTACTCACATGCTCTCTGATGCGAACTCAACCTCCAGCATCTCTTGTGTCTGTAAAAAACAGTCATTCATTATAAGCATTTGAGTTCATTTGCTTCCTCACTAGCTATGGTTGCCTGTGATTATTCTGGCTGCTGAAACAGCTCTTACAATCCAGTTTCCCTCCTGCCTTAGAGTACGCTCAGATGAGTGATTTCGATAAGTATTCTCAGTCCCCAGGCTGAATGTCCTTGTTCCTTTGGTGATGAGGCAAAGCAGAATGGTCACACAGACAACCCTCAGTCCTAAACCTGCAATAGCTAAAACACTAATGTAACATAAGAACAGCTAAAAAAACCATCTGAAGTCTTGCTTTTTCAGGGTAACATCAGAAAAGTGATACTGTGGGACAGGAGAGGACATTCTCAATGCTTCTGATTGAAAGGAATCCTCCAATGCAGACAATAGACTGACCAGTCACCAGACAAGGTCATGTACACTGCCTGCCAATCTCACCAGAGAGCTGAATACCATGGAACCACTACATATCCTCTAAGAAAACTCAGTGTAACAGCAAATCTATAAAAGCATCTAAACTGGACATCCAGATGCTCTGCTGAAATCATCATGTCTGCACTTGGGCATCCTGAAGTAACAAGATACATGTAAAACCCATCTATGGGCTTTTGCACCTCAGCATGGACACAAGAATTAGAGGGCAGGGTATCAGCTTTGAAGTAAATATTCCAACATCTGTGCCAGAGCATGCTCAAATTCACAAGCACCAAGCCCAGCAAAAGAAGTTCTAACAGAATCTTTTTGCAGCCATGATGAAGCCTTTTATCTCAAACAAAACCTATTTGAGCAACAGAGTCAATAAAGAAGGGGGTGAGGGGGAAAAAAGGGGAACTGTGGTGCCAGAAAAACCCAGCTAAGGGGTTTCCACTAAAGACTTTCAGGATGATGTCCAAGGTACAGGGAGGTAAACCTTGTCAAGTTGGCTGAACAAGATTTGGCAGGTATTTTACAGGGTACATGAAGTCCAAACTCATAAAAAAAGGAAGCACATCTGCAATTGCTTTACAAGAAGTTCCTTAGGAATTCACACCACAAATGGATCTCTGCCCTGCAGACACGGGCAGTTTGATTCCTCACCTTTGGGTTTAGCTGAAAAGTCAAGTGAACAGTTTCTCCAAGCTGGATTTTAGCAACATCAAAGAGGACGGTGAAGAGAAGGTCATCTTTGGTGATCTCATTCTCATCATAGACTTTCAGCTCAAGAACATTCTGTGAACAGAGGTACAGGGTTAGGAAAAGCTGAGTTTTGAGACTTTATGGAGGCACAAGGTGATGCTCTCAGCATCTTAAGACAGGGAAAGGATAGGGGAGAAGTGATAGAGCATGCACAACCTTTTCAACCACACCCAGATGAAGATAGATATTCTGAACCTAACACAGCTGGGTTTGTTTCTGATTTTCTCCTGCAGAGTAGGGGGTAACTTAAGAATGATTTAAATGGCAAAGGCCAGGAGAATCATTAAATATTTAGCTCTCATGTTTAAAAAACATGTTTGACTTCTAATTCCAATTTAGGTTCCCAGTTCTCCCTGAGTTCTAGGAAAACATCTAATGATCAGGACTTTATTGCTGCACCCCTGTGATGCTGTGTGGCAAGCTGCAATGCCAGGCACACCACAGCTAGTTGCTTCTCCTAAATCCCCAGGATACATTCTGTGTAGCCCACACTGAAGCCACAGCAACCACTGCCATGCTGCTGTTGCCACACACTGCAAATTACTGTGGCTAACCCCACGTATGTCTTGTCTCCTGCTGCAAAGCAAAGGTAAGATCTCCCCAAATACCACTCTGCGAAGAACTAGTTGAAGCAGCTTTCTGCAGCCAAGTCATTTTTGAGCTGTTTACATGTGGTATTGCAGGTTTGAAAGACCTGCCAGCCAGGAACCATTGTAAGGAGCAGCTGTTCCAGTGCCAAGAGTTGCAGATCAGTGGGTGTTTGTTCCCATGCTGTAATGTTTGTCCCTCTCTTTTCTCCTCCTCCCCAATAAACCTTCAGGCTTCATTGAAATCGTGCCTCCACCAGCACTGGAAAATGAAGGGTGGAAGTTGTGAAGCAGAGCTTGATTGCCCCAGCTGTGAAGGAGGCTTGGTTTACTTGGTCCACCACAGATATTCATGGGCTCCTAGACTCTGAAGTTGATGCTGTCTTTTGAAGGGACTTGCAAATCTTCTGATGCTCTTTATCACTATGGTAAAATCTCAGCTGGTCTTCTGCAAACTTTAAGTGTTGTTTCATAGTGGGTGTTTTTTAATGGCAGGTCATTCCAAGGAAACAGTGGAGAAGTAGAGCACTGGGAGGCTTCCACTGCTCAGCTCATCCCTATCTCTTACGCTGTTCAACTTCCTCTGAACTTCTCACCATTACTCTTGAAGGGATCTCGAATGGAAAGAAAATACACCAAACAGAAGTAGTGAAGCACAGAATCCCGGAGAGAACTTTATATGAATCACTGTGCAACACCTTGGCTGTCTTTTATGTAGCTGAAAACCAAGTGTATTCCTTCTGCTGAACGTTACACCAGATCCCTGGAGTCCCTCAGACTTCTCTATCATTCTGGTACCTTATTGATTCCACAAGGAGATCTCTGCTCCCAAAAGGAAAAAAAAAAGACAAATGTAATTGTGTGTCTTACCTTTACTTGGCTTTGGATCATGAAGTGAAATGTTTCATTCCACACTGGATCTTTACAGTTCTTGACAGTTTTGGTCCTGACAGTCTCAGAAGCAGCAGTGGGCAAGAACAGGCTGACGTAGCAATCTGTTTGACTGACTGGATGGGAAAAGACATATTGCAACTAAGAAGTGACTAGAGCACAGTCACATAGTGCTGCAGAGAAACCAATCAGCAAAAAAAAAAAGGAGGTCTTGTTTCTATTACTTCTCTTACAGGCTCTTATTCAGTCGCACTCACTATTAATGGTGATCTCCTGCAGGTGGGAGCTCTGTTCCTTCCTGCACGTTCAAACAAACTACTGCAATAAACACAACTGGTCAGGAAAAACAACATGCAGAGCCTTTTTTCCTTACAAAACCCCATTTTTGGTATGTTTGTTGCAAATCAACGGGCTTCCATGATGGAGAAGTGTTTGCATTTTAAGACAAGCTTTTTAAAGATTAAAATACTTCTGTAACCCTTTGGGCATTTAGATAAGAGTCTCACTTTGTCCTTTGCTCTGGAGAGGGGAACAGAAGAGCTAAAGAGAATGTGGGTATGGAGGACCTTTCCCCTCCTGTTTGCTGCACCCCTATAGCTGTAGTTCACTGTCTCATGGGATCACACCCCTTCACCATCAACATAACCACATAAAAAGAGCCATGGCATCTTTATCTTACTGATTTCAGCTCTGAGCCTTGATACTGAAGAAACTTGTCATCTCTGAGACAGGTTTTCATGCAACAAAAGGTTACAGAGTTTGCTACAAGCATGGGATTCTATTTTCATAATGCATGGGGGCTGCTTTGGGCTGGTTTCCCAGAGCTGAGGCAAGAAGTGTCTCAGCTGGGTGAGGACAACCATGCCAAGCACTGCCAGAGGGTGTTGATGAGCTGCCTCTTAGGGATTGTCAGAGTTTTCAGGTGAGAGGTAGCTTGGGTAATTGTATGTCAGGTGCTAACCTGATGATTGCAGAGTATTTGGTGGTTAGGATTCTCTCTGATACTGCTGGGAAGATGATGGGGGGGTTTTTAGCTGGGAGTAATCCTGAGCATCTGCTCCTAACTGTGTGTAAGGATTGATGCCTCATGAACCTGTGGTAATAAACTGAGACCCTGGGACTCACTCCCTCTGCACTGTCATTCACCATTTCCAGCCCTTCCACTTGGAGCAAATCTGCTGTCCTTCAGTCCTGTACACTACTTACACCTAGTTTTAAACAATTAGGCTTATTTTCTTCTGTCTGCTGGGAAACTATAGTTATCTCTAATGTCTGCAGCTCTGAGAACTTGTTCTCTGATCACAGCACCAGGTCACATTTGGGTGTAATAACAGGCAGTTTGGTACCATGGGATACATACTTAGAGGAAGCATGACCAAGTGGCTAACCTGCTGAAAAACCTCTCAGGACACATTGGCTCCAGTCCCAGCTCTATTCCAAGCTGCTACCTGCTGAAAAACCTTTCATAACATGTTGGCTGCAGTCCCAGCTTTATTCCAAGCTGCTAAGTCACTGTGGGCAATTGTTTCCATTTAAACTTATCTCCCTTCTCTATCTGGATTTCTGTATCTGTGATGCTTTTCCCTTTTGTCATTTGCTTTGACATCCCATGATTAAAAGCAAAATACCCACTCTTATGAGTATTTCCACATGGCCCCACAAGTGGCCTTACCACTAATTATGTTACTCTTCCACCTATCTCCTGGTTCTCACTCCACACTTGCTTTAAAACTTGTGGTATTAACCCATGTGGCAATGAAGAGCTGTTGCTTAAATCAACTTTTGCCATCAAGTTTTGCACAATTTCCACTTTCAAGTCTTCTGGTTCTGTCTGGACACAAAACATCTGCCAGTTTTTCTGCATGCATCTGACAGTTTCCCCCTTGTTGCCCATAGAAGGGGAGAAATCACTTCAATAGCACAGATGCAGATGTCTATAATGCTTGTAAGTAGTATTTGGATATTTTTTAGGCTTATTACTGCAGTTTTTAAATGGAGAATATATGCAAAAAACAATTTATTGGTATCTTTGTATCTAGGTTATAGTGGTGGCATCTCTCTTCAGTTCATCCTAACTGAGCACAATGGGCCTATAGCCAACTGGAGAAGTTAGTCCAACCTTTAGCAAGGCTGTTCACCCTTCATAAGAGCAAAACCAAAGTGCCATAACCTGATTATCACCGTGTAACAGCAGCTCAGTTCACAGCCAGCCAGGCTTCAATCTCAACACAGCCCAAGACAAGAATGCAGATAGAGACAAGCACCTTTGAATCTGGAAAGAAGCAATTAACAGCCAGGCCACTGCATGAACAATAACAAATTATGCCCCAGAGCTACAATGTTGCAGGACTTGTCTGATAACTTCAGATATGTAACACAGCTTTAGATAAATCTGAGGCCAGATCACAAATAGAGTGTTAAACAGAAGTGCAGGTGATGAGATTTGGCACTGAGATCTCTCTGCACACACCCCCAGCCCTGGACAGGAGCAAGAGGATGCTCAGTGTTTTCCATGTTGCAGTTTTCTTCCACTCCCTCCCTCCACCATAAAAGGCTTCAACTGGTACCAGCTACTAAAATGAGCATGACAATAGTCAGTTCTATGACACCTAAGAGGTTGACGCAGAGAGGACAATCATCTGTGGTTCTGCATGGCCAAAGAGAAACAACAAAGCTCCAGCTCTAAGATGCTTAGCTCTAGCAAGAGAAGCTTAATCCAGTTTCTAGGTAACTCATTCCAGAGAGTATTGGTACCCAGATATGTCTCAAAGAGTGACAGACAAGGCAAACTTGATGCTGCTTCAGGAGAAGAGAACCAGCCCAGTGAACCTGCAAGGCGTCAGATGGAACTGATGCCACGTGATGCTCGTGTTTATGCCAGAAGGCAATAAACAGGATAATCCTGTCACACATCCATCACATTGCCTGGAAACCAAATAACCAGGTTCCCTCACCCAACCTTGACTGGCAGGGAAGGAAGTGATAGGATATCCTTGTATTGTACACCAAGCCCATGAAATTGATTCCTGGATATCTGAGCCCTGTCCCCAAAACAACTCCAAACCAAAAGCAAGGCTGTAAGTTTGTTTGTTTGCCACCTTTCCTTGCCAAACACAAGTCCAAGTGTAAGAGAAGGCTTCAACCCATACTTAGAGCCTCAGTGTATCCTTCTCAATCCAATCATCAAAAGGAAACAATACACAAAAGCAAGACAATGTAATTCAGAGAAGCTGGGCTCCAGCTTCTCCCATCCACCCCGATTGCCCTGGCAAGCAACAGAGAATAATTTATGGTATCTAAGTGGCATTTTGGGTACTTCTAGCTGTTCCTGCAAGATTTGCATGTGCTAACAGAGGAATAGATGGCATTTAGGCATCAAACCCCATATTATACAGCATTGCAGTAGAAGCTCTGTTACACATGAGATCAATCCATGGAAAGGCTCTTGAGATCCTGAAACATAAGGAAAAGCCATTTGACTGTTTCAGTGAGGGAGCCCTGGCCCAGACTGCCTAAGGAAGGTGTGGAGGCTCCTTCTCTGGAGGTTTCCAAACCCACCTGGACACATTCCTGTGGGACTGATCAAGGTTGCATCTGCTTTGGCAGGGGGTTGGACTGGGTGATCTCTAAAGGTCCCTTCCAACTCCTATCATTCTGTGATTCTATGAAAATCTGGTATGAAATGAGAAGCTGCCACAAAGCTCCAGCTTTATATGATTGTGAGGAAAAGGTGAGCTGGCTGGAAAGAAGTGTTCTCCTTTCACTGGGTTGGATGTATCTGAAAACCAACAAATAATTGCAGATGTGATGAGTCAGGTGTAAAATATCCTGCAGTCTCACTCGTAGGAAGAAGCTGGAAACGATAACCCAGAGGAATTTACTGTGGATTCTGTACATGTTGATGTCTTATGGTGAGGATGGAAGAGCTATGCCTAAGGAAACAGCATGGAAACCAAGAGTAGGATGCAACAAGTGCCTTAATTCCCTCAGAGGATAGTTTTCAGCAGCTAATATGAAGGTAAAGACATTGATGATGGTGGACTAACCTGCTAGCACTGAAAGCAAGTGTTTACACCACAATGTCAACAGGTCTTTTGACAATTCAGCCCAAGGTCTGTAAATGCCAGTCACCACTTTGCTCTGCCCTCCAGGGCATAACACACAGCTAAAGGTGCCAGATGGATTATTTTGGTTTATTTGTTAAGGAGAGCATTCATTGAGCCTAGATTAAAAGCTTACATTGTACCAAGGGCTCATCCTGACATAAACCCTATGACTTGGATCCCTTGCCAATGTGCATTTTGCTTTTGTCAGCCAAGCCTCCACATTTTCTCCGTCACCATCAGCTTCTCTCACATCAAAAGAAGCCACTGACAAATGTGTAACCTCTGGACTGCCTTTTATCCCAACACCACAACTAATCCTGTTCTCACAGTGAAAACAAATGAGCTCAAGTTCTGGCTGGAGTCCTCCAGGACTGATCTAACAGTCTCCCACAACTTTGCTGGGAGTAAGAATGAACGAAAGCATGAAGAACAGATGTATCTGACTTCCAAGGAACATTTCTACCCAAGAACCTTTTTGCCTAGTTTTCATTCTTGTGCTGAAAGGGAAGTCTTTAAAAGAGACTACTCAACATTGGCTGGGAACAAATAGGAAATGATGACTACCTTTCCCAGGGAGACATTCAAAACAAATTGCCTGTTTAACAGCTGGATGCAATGCAAGCAGCAGCACCATTTGGGAGTGGATCTTTCATCCTTTACTGCAGCATTACTTTGCTGGCTCCTGCTGAGGATGCAATCATACAAAGGGACCAGGAGAGAAACCACAGACACTCTCACATGTCTTTCCATTCATGTAGACTGTCACAGCTGGGTTCAATCCAACCTCTTCTTTTCACACTGGCCTCTCCCATCCTTGGTTCAGGAGAAAGGTTTCCCAAAGCTCCTCTCTGGAGACCATTGCTGATAAAGGTCCCCAAGGTTCCAAAGTGCCAGGATTCCCTTGGCACTGCTCTGAGTTGTCAGAAACAACCTCCACAGGGACTAGCATGTGCCACAGGCCTCATCACATTGTGCTTGTGGCACACAGCAGGCTTCAGCAGCGCTCATCTCCATGTGTCTGACTGAGCACTAAGAGAACACAGGTGCATAAAACAAACCAGGTGTCTGCTCAGAGTGGCTGGGAAGGAATGAATCACTAATTACAGATATCAGTCACATTGCTCAATGCATAAGTGGATGAACTGCAGCTCCTGCTGCCTTGGTGAAACTGGAGCAAGGAGGACAGGAGTAGAACACAGGCTGCAAGTTCTTTAACAGCATGGAAGGAAATCTATTGGGAATCAATGAACAAAAAAGCATTGCAATGTGCTTTTCTCAATAAGATACCAAAGATGAGAGGCTGTACCTTCTTCTCCTTAGCAAAGGAATACCTCAAAAACCCTCAAGCAATAAGTAAATGTCTATACCAATCCTTGGAGGGCTTCAAAGTCCACCTGGATGTGCTCCTGTGTTGCCTGAGCTAGGTGGGACCTGCTTTGACAAGGGGATTGGATTGGATGAGCTCTAAAGGTCCTTTCCAGCCCCTACCATTCTGTGATTATATTCTTCATGAACTTTTTTTCACGCCCTGCATAACCACTAATAGTCCTGGTAAACACAGATCTGCTCACATTCAATTTGTGGCTACTTTCAGTGTCAAGAACAGTACACTTTGGTCTTCAACTCAATGCATTATTGTGCAACGGTAAGCAGACTAGAAAGTAAAACATGGTCCTTATCAAGGAGGAGAAAAACCAGCAGAGTCTCAACAGCTTTGAAGATGTGAGAGACTGTAAGTATGGGAAAAGGCAACACTCAGCTTCAGTTTCGTAAGGGATGCCAAGGTGTGACACAGCTCAGCCCAAAGAAATGGATAAAGATAGCAAGCCTGCTCAGAAAGCCAAGCAAGTGCTTCCTCCTCACTCTCTGTTGACAACTGCTGAAGGTGCTTGCAGAGGTTTGCAAGAAATTCCATGCTAATCAGCTACTGTGTTATTTATGGGCACAGCATCTCAGCTCTGGCAGAAACATGCAGCCAGGTCTGCTGGAACTTTCCAAGTGAAAATGAGAGAGTCATGTCCTGAGCAGAACCTGCCCCACTTCCTTTAAACTCCTCAACTGGCAGAGGAAGACTGAAGGGTCATGAATCACTGTATCCTCTCAAAGCACAGTGTGGTTCTACACTGCTGCTGTCCTCACCTACTCAGTCTAACCTCTCTTTTCCACCCAAACTTCTCCCTTGTTCATGTCTACTGTCTCCACCCTTTTCAAACCTGTTTTAAAAACAGGTTTGGACATTTGAAATCATCATTAAACATTTTGAAACCTATTTCAACCACTTGTTAACTAAAAGGCTGCTCTGAACAAGAGGATAATGAAATCTGCTAGGGACATGTAGTACCACCACAAAAAGGCTTCAAAGATCATCCATGTTCAATGAAGGGCAACGTCTTCCATATAATGTGTGCTGGTATGGTAATAGAGCACCTCAACTGCTTTCAGCTTTGCCTTTGAGACAGAGATGAGGCTAATATGTAGCTAAGGTTGTTTACTCCTCTATCAGACCTTCAGCCAGTAATCGGTTCATTCTCTTAATGTTCCTATGGGGTTCCTAATGCCCTTGGTGTCAGAGACGAGGACCTCAGGTTCTGAAGAAACTCATCTTTTCCAAGCTTACACCAAGAAGCTGGAGGAACTGACGGGAGAACATTGCACATAAGACCTTTAAGTGCCAGAACACCTTTCTGTTCTTGCACACAGACACAGAGAGAAGCCAGTACAGCTGCAAGGAGATGCTTGTGTAGCTACTTACAAACCCATTGACACCTCCCAGTAGAGATGCAATTATTTCCACAGCTGTGAGCAGGTACCCTGTGTCCAAGAAGCCTGAACAAATAACATATTACTGAGCTCCTTGATGATACACAATATTGGCCTTTTCAGTGGCAGCTGATGATGCCAGGAAGGCCTAGCACAGACTTTTCATCTCTACACTATAAAACACACTCTATTATGGTGTTGCTGCCAACAAGTCCATTAAAGACTTGAGAAAGGGAAAGACATTGAAACAATCTCTTAGACTAGAGAACATACAATGGATGATGTGAGGGGAAATTAGGGTTTTGGATGTGTTGGTAGTAATAAAGTGAGGAAGAGTGGGAGCAGAGTGTGGCAACGTGAGTGCAGAAAACCAAACAGAAAATGGAATGGAAAGGAGCAGAGGTTGTTACCAGCTGCAACCATGAAGCTGATTCACATAATATTCATTGAGATGATCCATTATTGACTCCTGTTATTAACTACAGTTACGACTTTGTTGTTATAAACATCTCTCAGGACCAAGTTTCCATTTTGACAGGTCCCTTAGCAGATATGCAATTAACTCTTGATCTTGATCAAGCCCCACTTCAGGATATGACATCACAGGGAGAAGCTTCTGGTGACTAACAGTTGCTTTTATACGTGTTTATTCCAGTTTCTTAACCAGTGAGGAAATCCTTGTTTACAGGCCTTGTTGCAACTTGGCAGCTACCCTGTGTCACTACCTCTCTTGTCCTTGTACAGACACCTAGAGCCAAGCATTTGTCCCATGTTGCTTTCAGGATTTCTCTCCATTAACACAAACACAGCCTGTCTGAGCAGCCAGCAGCAGCAGGAGATACCTTACAAGACCCTAGTGCTTCTTCTCCAAAGACCACATGCCAGGGTTTCTCTCAGCCATGGCAAAAGTCACTCATTGTGACAGCTGATTTCAGCCTCAAAGCAAACACATCAGCAGGATTGAACAGCCCAGGCAACTGCCTGCAGGTACTGCCATTCCTGCCTGTCCTCTTTGCTGGCACATCTGTGCTATAACCAGTGGAAAAGGTAAGAAAAAGTATGTACAGGTTGGGGGGTGTGTGTGTGTGTGTCTTCAATCAATCCTTTTGTGATATATTGAGAAAGAACATCTGGGTTCCTGTCCAGTGCAAAAAGAGCTGAAAGATATCAAAGTGCATTTAACTGGCCTCCAAAGGCCAAGCAGTTGGGATTATGGTGATAAAATGCAATCACTGCTTTTGATTTAGTTGCCAGATCTCTGAGCTCCAGGTCTCCTGAACCACAGATCTCTTGGGAGATGAGAAGAGCATGCTTCAGTGCTGAAAGCATTTGCTATAGATCACTTCTGGGGACATATTGTCAATGTGGATGAACCCTTGGACTGGTGTGGTATCACTATTCTTATGGCTTTTGACAGAGGAAATTCAACCAAACTCAAACTTGCCTAGAAATGGTAACAGCAGTGTCTTGGGAATCACAGCTGCTACTGAGATGGTCTTTGCCTCACCACTTATAGAAGCAAACTCTTCTGATCCATGAGGAAGCCTTTGTAGCAGACTTCAACACACAACAGTAGCCTAAATTCTTGTTATTATGCTTACACCTTGGACAAACCCAATCATTCAGCTGAGCACAAAGAGAAAAAGTCAGGAGGTCATGTTTAGAGATGACTTGGGAGTCTCCTTCCTTGGAGGTCTTCAGGACCCACCTGGACATGTTCCTATGCAACCTGGTCTAGGTGAACCTGCTTCTGCAGGGGGAAGTTGGGCTAGATGGTCTCTAAAAGTCCCTTCCAACCCCCACCATTCTATGATTCTACGATTACCACAGCTGTCCTATAATAAAAATCATTAATAGTAACCCAAGTATGATGTTATGTGCAAGATGTAAGGAGCCATGGCCATTATGGACTGAGGATAGGAATCCTTCTGACCAAGGAGGACACACTTCAGCTCTGCAGTGCCACAGCTAAAGGAAAGCAAAGCATACTCATCTTTGCCAGGTGGCTTTCTGAAAACCACAGCTTGCTCTAATCAGCCTCCAGCAAAGCACTGGTGGCTCCTTCCAGTCTCAATTCTTTCTGTGCCACTTTTCAGCTCTCTGTACTCATCTTTGTCTCCCTCAACAACCTTCAGTTGTGCAGAAACAGTGACTAGAACCAGTAGCTGTTAGTGGGAAATACAACTGATTCTTCTCCTAAAACATCATTTGAGCTCTATACATTTCAAATACTGATGAATACTTGAATTAATGTAACAGTTACATACCAAATGCCTCCTCACCTAAAAACATTGCTTTAAAAAAGCCATTTGTTGAGCAAAGACTCACTTTTAGGACAGCGACTGTCTCCAGAAATGCAGATGCATGAGCCTAACTAATTATCTTCTCTTTCTTCTTCAATTACTATTGCTACATTCAAGCAGCTCTGTTCATGTGAAATGAAATGCAGAGATTAAGATTCCTCAATTTGCTTTCAAAGCTTCCATCTGTCCCACTGCCCATAAATGCATTGCAGCCTAAACCACTCTGAACTTGGTACAGGTTATGAAGTGAGCTTCCCTCTTCCATAGCAGAGGGTTTTAACCTCTGGATCTCTTGCTTTGAGGGACTTCTCTCATTGCTTTATCTCACTGCACTCTCATACTGCTTTTGTAATTCATGTAATGCTTTGTAAACATGCCATGGCATGGATCCACTGACAAAATGAAGTGCTCTGAGAGAGCATACAGCTAAGGCACAGATAAAATGGCAGGCACTGGCTCTCTGCAGCTAACTTGCTCCTGATTCTCAGAGGGCAAATAAAATGAGTGCTCTTTTGTACAATAAAGAAAGGCAGCTGGGATAGGGAGTGGACAAAACTGCTTCTCTCAGGCCCTGAACACCTAGCACTGCTGCGTTTGGCTCTTGCCAGCAAAGACTTTCCTCCACATCTGGCTTCGGAAGCAAATGTCTAGTGATAGAGCTTCATACCTGCCAAACCAGTCCAACCTCTGCTCTAACTGAAGGTATGGGGGTGGAGGGGGAAAGATAAACAGCTATAGATTTCTGGAGGTTCTTTGGCCCTAAGGAATGTAAAGATTGTCATTCCAATCACTATAAAACTGATGAGGAAGAAATAAACATCCCTAATCTTAAGGCAAAAGGCAAACTATCAGGTTATCAACTCTGCAGGTGGTTATCTTGCTGCTATTGCCTGTCAGGGCTAGTCTCAGTTGTGCAAGAAAACAGCTCAAGTGAGGTTAAAAAGACCAAGACCATCCTTTCTTTCCTTGAAGATGTGCTGTTTGCAAGAAAAGGCAATATTCCTGTGCTAGCCTCACCAGTAGAAAAGCAAGGCTTGAACAGTAACATCTATAGTAATACTCTTGATGATTACACTTGGTCTTACTTCATATGACAGGGTACATCTTCCTTTTCTTTCCACTGTGTTCCTGCCTTGATCCTTCTCTCTGAAGCAGATGGTTACCTTCACCTTCAGTTTGCTTTCTCATACTTGGGTAACCCCTGAGATTCCCTCTCCAATTCCACTTCTATTTACTTATTCCACCAACTCCCCAGCAATGCTTCATTACCACCGATATTTCAAATACATTTCAGTGAACACATAACAACAACAACAACATCTCTAGAATGCTTTAGCTTTAGTTTTTAAGCAGAATTTTAAGCTTTTTAAGCAGTTGACAACAAAGTTCCCACGTTAGCCCAAAGGCTCTGGCAGTGCCTCAACACCAGTGCTGGCATTCTTGTTAAGAAGCAAAAGTGCAGCCTGCATCACAGCACAGCAAAACCTGCAACTGAAGGGAATTAACTGCTGAAACTGTCCAGCAAAACTCCCTCTGAAGCTTGTTAGCAGTTAAAATGCTTCCTGGGACAGCACAGTGGACCTTTATTTCCATTAACAGCATCATTCTGTAAACTGGAAGATAGTGTTTATCCAACAATCTATTCTAAGAACAGGTTCAAACATGCACCAGTATTTGAAACCATGGTGACACTTCATGCACAGATATAAGAGTGCTTGCTTATACTCTCTGCCCTCAGAACCAAGCTGCTGGGAAAGGCAACGAAGGGATGTGATGATACTCACACAGATCTGCCTTTCTCAGGTTCCTCATTCTGATGATTTTTACAGAGAGGGAGCAGCATGGGCATTCTTCACTCTGCAGGATAACAAGAAACTTCTTACCTGCATGAATATGGGATGGTTTCTGCTTAATAAATGATGCCCCCTCCCAGAAAGAGATGCTGCCATTTTCCAAGCCATGCAGCAATATTGGAAGACCAAGTCCTTGCACTGTTTTGGAGGATAAACCCATGTCTATGCAGAGTGAAAAAGAAGAGGCAGGAAAAGAGGCAATATTCACCTAATGTGGGATAGTGGTGGGAGAAGTCAAAGGAGAGTGGAAGGCATAGCAAAATGATTTTCAATAGAGTTGCTGCTTGCATTACTTGACAGGAGCTTTTCATTTAAAATAAATGCTTATCAAGAATTAAGCTGGGAAAATAAGTTTCCTCCCAAATCCTCAGCAAGCTCAGAGTGCTTCCCAGCCTTTGTGTGGATCTCTCACAGCAGCTGGACTTCCCTCTGACACCCGAAGTGCCTGCACAGGGCAGCCAGTAGCAGCAAAGCTGACAGTCAGCTTGACATAAACAAGTCCAACGCACACATGAATTTGGGCGGACAGTTCCCCAAGTCCTCTTCTAGGCACCAGAATCCCAACCATAAACCCACCTCAAGTCACCTTCAGCTTCTAATGAATTATGGTCAACGTTTCCATACTCCTACCTCACGAGCACTCCAGTATGATCCCATCCTGCTCCCAGCTGCATACAAGTCAGAGATGGGTGGCACTCCAGCATTAGAGGCAAAGGCTGGCAGTGAGTCACAAAGTACCTCTGCAAACCCTAAGGAACAAGTGGCTTCTCCATGCCCCACCTTCCTCATTGCCCGAAAGGGAAAGTCTGAAGAGAGAAGGGGAGGGATGTTAGATAACTAAACACCAGAGGGGTGTGTTGGGGGAAGGCTGTACCCACCAAAGTGCCAAGACTCATTAGGTCTTTAAGATCAAGGAGTGATAACACACAGCACTTACAGGATATCTATATCCAGATATCTGGATATCTATGACCTGACAGCCTAAGCAATGCAAGCAGAGAAGATAACAGCAGCTGGAGGAAAACAGAGATCTACAGAACCCTAATCCACAACCAAAAGTACAACAGAACTTAGAAAGACCTTCTGTTTCAACATTTCACTTCTTTTTCCTTTCTTGGAGGTAGGGGGTGTTGAGCTGCTTGCTGGTAGATGTTTCACTCAGCTACCTGTCAAGTTGATACAGGTTTCCTTGCTTTCAGAATCCTTCCACAAGCACAAATCTTCTCAGTAAATGGAGATAAAACTAACAAATCCTTTTGATTGCCAACATCCAGATGTTTGAAACACAGCACAGTGTCATCAAACGATGCCATAAAAACGACTCACACCTCCCTTTTCTGGCAGAGAACCGGGAAGTAGCAGCAGATGCACAGGTGAACAGCTCCTGCACATGCCCACATGTCTGAGATGAAGTAACCACTTGAGAACTGCAGGAGGTGACACTCTGCTCTCAGTACCCACAAGCTGTCTTCCCCTTCTACCCACACATATCAAGAAAATGCACAATAAAGGGAGTCAGTTCTGGCCTTACAACTTTTCACTGGCCAGAAATTACTTTGTCATCCATGTCCCTGGGATTAGGAATCTATCCTACATACTCTTCTGACTCAAAATGATCCTGAATCAGACAAGCAGCCTCAGCCATTTGTCCCAAACTGGAGAAACAATGGTTGTAAGCCGCTAAAACTTAGATTTTGTTACCTTCTGAAAGGCATTCCCCTGGGAAAGTCTCACTTGGGGATGAGAGGATAGTATCAAGAACTATGGAAGATTATGTCTGCTTATAGAGGGGAAAAACCCATCAGACTCAACAAAACACAACTTAATCTAAAAACCACTGAGGAGTGTCTCACTGAGGCAGAAAAAAGTGATAGGAAACAGAAGAGGCTCCAAACAAATACAAGGAAAAACTTCTTCAGTCTTCAGGGGAAGGAGCACTGGCAGGGGCTGCCCAGATGGGCTGTGGAGTCTCCTTCTCTGGAGATGTTCCAAACCCAGCTGGATGAGTTCCTGTGTGCCCTACTCTAGGTGTTCCTGCTCTGGCAGGGGGGTTGCACTGGATGAGCTTTCCAGGTCCCTTCCAACCTTTGAGATTCTGTGATACCACTGACTTACCTGAAAGCAGATGGAGAAACAACTTCTGCTTGAAGAACTTCTTTCTCTCAGAAAGAGCAAGGGAGGACCAATCTCCAGGCCTCTATCACCCTTCACCTACCCAGGGGGACCTCTGATGGAAGTTTCCTCCAGAGTAAAGACCACAGAGCATGATGCTGGAAGGATCCTGTCCTAAACAATGGCTATAGAGTGCCTCTGCTAGAAGAGGTACCTGGGACAAGAGTTCTAATGTGAATGTACAGCAAATGGAGAAACCAGTAGCCCAAAACATTGTGCCAAGGTCTGAGAAACCTTTCTGGTTTGGTTCAGCAAATGCTCTTCTAAGTAGGATCTTGCCTACTTCTTTTAGCCCAGACTACACAAGCAGGTCCTTTGAACCTCATCTTGGCTGGTCCTTGACAACCTCCCACCTTTGTTTCACTGTGCTTCTGCGGGACTGTAAATGAACAGGCAGCAAAATCCAACTTCTTAACCTGCTCCAGCTCTAGAAAATGCTTTCTTTCTCCAGTAATTTGCCTCTGAGGAAGAATTCACACTAAAAACAGAAGTTCCATGTTTCTCTGTGCTGAATCTTGGCCTTCAGTGTGTTTGAGATTCCCTGCTCAAAACACCTAGGATTTGGGGTTTCCTTTTTAATCCAAACAGTGGGTTTTTTTACAACGTATGAAAAAGCAAGCCAAAGGGGCAAAAGATTTATTTATATAATGTTTCATTAGATGAAAATGAAGAAACTGGAAGGTATATGGAGGCTCCTTCCTTGGAGGTCTTCAAGATCCACCTGGACATGTTCCTATGTCACCTGATCTAGGTGAACCTGCTTCTGCAAGGGGTTTTGACTTGATGATCTCTAAAGGTCCCTTCCAACCCCTGCCATTCTATGATTCATTCTGCTATATGCCCACATTCAGATATGCAACTATGGTTGATCAACATCCATGCTTTGGTGGACAAGACACTCGTTTCTTGGGAATGACACCTGATTGCTTCCTGTGTTACAAAGCTTGGAGTGCTGCTTTTTGTTAATGGGTTGCTTATTAAGTCCTTCATCAGCTGTGTGCACACCTCATTTAGTGCATTTCCACATTGGGCATCTCCTCTTCTTTGCCAATCTCACTGGTGTTTGAAGGCTGTAAATGCTTTTGTGCTATGTGTGTATAAATCAGCTTCTCCCCCTCAGCCAACTGCATCGCAATGTGCTTGTCAAATAATGAGTGTGGAAATCACATCATCTTCACTTGCACTAGCACACTTAGCAGCTGTATTTGATATGTTATGGTTAATTAACAGCTGTGGTGCAGTGAACATGTCATGGTTTAGCAAGGAGTTGCTTTTGCTTAGTAACAGGGGGAGCGGGTTGCAGTGAAGACCCGGTAAAAGTTTTTTAGACTCTCCCCCGACTCCTGGGTTCAGACCCACCCCCCGACCCGGCTGGGCCAATCTGGCGCCTCTGCCATCACTATTTAGGGACGGGAATTTGAGGTGCCAGGCAGGAGGTGTAAGAGTGGTACAAGATGGAGGCGACCATGCGGACCCCACAGTCGGAGAAGGAGGAAGGATGGAGCATCAGACCAGAGACCCCTCTGCAAGCCGTGGTGAGAGTGCAGCCGGTACCCCTGCAACCTATGGATCAGCAGCAGCAACTTCATGTGAGTGTGCCCGGACGGGCCAGAGACTGTGTGGGGGAGGCGGTCATGGCACAGGACATGCTGGAGAGCCTGTGCACCGCAGAGCAGCCCCACACGAGAGGCAGAGAGGAGCAGCAACTTTTGGGACAAATGAGCATCGGTACAGCCCGTGCAGGGCTTTGGGACAAATGTGCGTCGGTGCAGCCCGTGCAGGGCTGCCATGTGTGTGTGGTACCTCACGGACTTGCAAGGAGGACTGGTGCGGAACCCACTTGCCCTGAGGTGAGACAAACGGCAGAAGCCACCAGGAACGGACTGACTGAAACCCCCACTCCCTGCCCCCCTGGGCCGTTCAGGGGGGACGGAGGTATAAAACACCGGGATCAGGGCTCTGAGCCCGGGAAGAGGAGAGGGGTGGGGAGCAGGTGGTCTTAAAGGGCTGGTCGGACTCTTCATCTCTGTACCATTCTGTGTTGTTTTGTTTTGGTTCTGTTTTGGGGTTTTGTGTTTTAGTTGGTATTAAATTGTTTTCTGTTTTTCTTCCCCAAGCCGAGTAGCCTGGTCTGTTTTGTCCTGCACCTTAAGCGGCAATTAAGCCCTCCCTGCCCTTTAGCAATCCTTAAGTCTTTGGTACTTGAGGCTAATCGTGGTCTTTTGTTCCCTGATGGGCCTAAACCACAACAGAACAGCACATTGATATCTCAATTCATTGCTCCAGTGTGATCTCATGTGTGCAAACACCAAACACCCTGCAATCCTCCTCAGGTGCTCTTTCAGGAATCTTTCAACTCACTGCACTGAACAAGCTCCAGATGACACTGAAGGAAAATTGCATTTCAGGGAGACAAAGTGCAGCAACACACACCAAGGTTCAGAGACAAAACATCATTCATTGTGAGAAAGAATGGCAATGCTCCTTCTAAACAAACTTGTACACTTGATTTAATTGATGAGAAGAGAAGTCATCAAAGGTCTAAAAGGCCACAATCCATGCATCCATGATCCAACAGTTTGCAAATATTAAGCATCCTTCATCAAATGTATTTAATGACAGTTGGTGACAAAAAAAAAAAAACCCACCAGAGAAATGAAACTTCAACAGGTCAAATGTCATTTAATTCAAGTTATTCAAACCAAGTATAATCATTGAAAATTGATGCTGTGTTGTTACCACCTTCTGTGTCTGAAGAGGACACAGATTCCTACTAATGGGCCCAAGGAAATGCCAGAATGTTTTGCAGATGAAAAGATCTTAGCACCTAGCCACCAAGAGAAGAAGAGATTTCAGACAAAAAGCTACAACTCCTTCCCTTTCACACACAGCTGAACCTTGAGCATCACAGCAAGATGGTGTGAACAACACAGGCTGCTCTGTTTGACTTCACAGCTCCTGAGCAAAGAGCAACTACTGCTGAAGGAACTCAACCACGTGGCTTTGAAACAAATCATTCAAGTATCATTTTTGTGGAGAAGACAGCTTAGAAAAGGATGGCACCTGCCAAGAACAGTGAAGCAGCTCTTGCATTTAACACATAACTCTTTGCTGTGCTGATAAATGTGTAGTGAGAGAGGGGAGAAGGCTGTTCAAGTAGAGGCCTGTGCTTGTGATGCTGCCTGGCTTGGAGCTTGTTTCTTCCGTGCTACAGCCGTGCGCAAGGCCTGAAGGATCGTGTTCTCGTTGTTCATGATGTTGTAATTAGTCAGCTTCAGGAGCTTGTTGAAATCTTCTGCTTTCAGAGAGACTTCCCTGGTGGAGTATGGAGAGCTGAAACTGGAGATATCAACCTTGCCCATGTCCATTTCGGCAGCGCTCCGTGACATGCCTGTCAAGGGTAGAGAGGAAGGTGTTTGTGCAGCCTGAGACAATTACAATCTCAAGAGGCATGTAGAGGTGAAGACAAGTGTAAGTGCTATGATCTCTGAAAAACCTCCTTCTGAACAAAGCCTGCTGGGATGAGCAAACAAAGCAGTGTCACTGAACATCGTTTCACTGCAACCAGCACCTTCTACTGGCCGTCATCCCATATGGTTGCAGGTTACCCTGCAGGTTCTGGAGAAGAAGGTGTATTCATTGGAAAAGGAACAAAGGGATGTATGAAACAGGAGGATGTAGGATGCAAATAGCCTCAGAAATCCTCATAAAAACAAAGCCTGCACTGTAAATACTTGTTCAAAAGGACACTGTGTCTATCTTAGGTTATGTGCTTTGATTTTCCAGCATGTACAACCAACACTTTCAACAGCCCAAACAGAAAACACAGTGGCCCTCCATAGAACCATTCTATACTGTACAGGTAATTCTGCCCTAGATCTGTCATAAAAACACATAGTGTGAATAATAGGCTTTGTCCTACAACCTCAAGTCATCTCTTTTTTTGTGATCACAAGAAGCTGGTTCCCAATCCTTTACTTCAGGAACATGTTTCCTCTTTGTTTGACTTGCACCAAGACTCCAACTCAAATGATGCCCAAGATTTCACCTGACTTTGCACTAGTTTGCCTCATCTCATTTTGCAAAGTATTTACTAGTAGAAACAAGCAAACAAGAGATTTTTGGTTTGTGGATGAGGAAAAAACAACCACCTAAGGAGTAAGAAAGTTCATTGGGTCAATAAAAAAATAGGTAGGTGCTGTTAACTTACCAGGTGCCACAAATCTTTGGAAGGTGTCGTTCACTAGAGGAAAATAAAGCAGCAGAGGAGCTCCTGGGGTGTCTGCACCATCAAACACGTAGCACTCTTTCAGGTCCTTCTCATCATCCTTCAGCCCAATGGTGGGAAATGGAATTCCCTGCTCACAGAAGTATCTGCAAGCCTGCTCCAGGGGCTGGTCATGGCCCAACAACAGCAACAGAAGGAGTGGAAAAGATGCCCAAGGTCAGTAATTCATGCCCAGTTGCACCAAATAGACTGACAGCACGGAACTATCTTGCAATAGTTTGAGCACCTGCAGCCCCAAGAACAGGTTTTCTCTTGCCTGAGGAGCTATTTGGGAATAGTCTTACAGGAAAACACAACATCAAGATGGCAAAGAGGGTTTAAGGATGTACCAAGACACATCTCTAAAATGGGAATATGATCTAGGAATAGAGCAGATTAATTCAATGCATGTTACAGAGCCTCATTAATTTGAGGAGAACTAAGTAAAAAACATGTAGATTGAACCAAAACTACATTTGCAGGCGAAGACACTGAGATTCCAAGTCACATTATCTGTTTATATAGTGAGATAACCAATTAATTGACCTCAACAGGCTTCAGCAGCGTTTTGAGGGCAGCTTACCCATGTCTGCATCTTTGAGTTTCAGAAGATAATATATTTTAGACCTCAAAAATACAGCCCTAAAAGCATTCATCAGAAAAAGCTCATCTGCGGTGGTCAGTTTGGTGAAATCAGCTAACCACACACTGAAGCACCACCTCAGTTGTTTAATTCAATACAATCAACAGGCTTCAGAGTACAAGAACGAAACATAGTGCAGCTTACAACAAATGCAGGACAGAGACAAACGCTGTCCGTGGGGCAGAGCAGCAGTAAAGTAACTTCCACTTGGAAGAAATGAGCATCTTAACCAGTGAACTTCATGTTTTTGTTATGTGGTTCAGGGACAGGTTTACAGTTATAAGTCTGTATTTGGAAGCCTAAATATGACTTGTTATGTGCTAAATGCCACTTCCAAAATCTATAGAACCATTTAAATCAAACCAGACTTATGCAGAGTAAATGTATTTGATACCTTGCTTCAAACCCACTATTTAAGGAGAAAAAAATGTATTAAAAGAGGTAAAAGTAAAGATTAAATGTTTTACTCACTAGGTTGGGTTTGGACAGTGAGAGAATTACATATTACAATATAAAGAGACATAAAATCTTACACAAGTAAGGAAAATGCAGCTTGAATCACAAAGTTTTCCTAGCTACACTTCTGTTATTAGATCTTACCCAGATGGTAATAGAAATTGCAGCTCACTGTGCCACTCTTTCATTAGTGAAATGCTTAAGGGCTATTTCAAAAGGAGTTTGGGGAAAATAGAGCTATTTCCCACCCTGGGAATATTCACTCCAGGTTTGGAAACAGCAGGTGATCAAAGTCTTCAAAGTTCTACATTTTACAGACACCTGGGTGAAAGTTGTGGGCAGTGCAGGAAAAGTCATTACTAAACAAAGAGAGTTACCAGAGGCTTCTCACCAAGGTTTGTGATCCTCCGGTGTAATTTAAATGTATGAGGACATCCACTTTCCTCTCTGGTCTCAGCAGGGGTGGGCAGCTGGTTTCAAAGAAGAAAGCTGCATCCACCAGCTCCAAGTGCTCCGAGTTACCTCTCAGGTCATTAGGAGAGGCATCTAACGAAGTGTCTAAAGAGTAAAAGAGTCAGAACTATTACTCACCTGCAGAAAAGGCTTCCATCAGGTTAGAAACCAAAGGGGAGATGAGCTTCCTTCCCAGCCAGGATTTTTCCTTTGCTTTAGGATAGTGTGTATTAATCCTAAAGCTCCCTTCAGCCTCTCCACTCCTGTTTTGTCTTTCCAAACTCATGAACCCAATTGTGTACAGCCCCACTCCAGTGATTTTCATCCTAGTGAGGACTTCCAGAACCAAAGCACCCAAACAATTAGACTCATAGAATGGCAGGGTTGGAAGGGATCTTTAGAGATCATCCAGTCCAATCCCCTTGTCAAAGCAGGTTGCACAGGAATGTGTTCAGGTGGGACTTGAAGACCTCCAAGGAAGGAGCCTCCACACCCTCCCTGGGCAGCACAAATTGACAACTGAGTTACTGGAAGAGAAAGATGTGAGGAGTCTCTCCTCTCCTCTCCTCTCCTCTCCTCTCCTCTCCTCTCCTCTCCTCTCCTCTCCTCCCAACCAACCACAAACCCCACTCAGTTCTCTTCAGGCCATAGAGACATCCCTCACTGCATCCCAAGCCCTGTGCCCACCCCTGACCACACAGGCACACAGGCAGGAGTGCCATCCCTACCTCTCCATTTGGAAAAGTGCTGCTGTTGGATGTACTCATTGTGCATCTGGAAGCCCCTCAGGAAGTTGTGGTACTTGGAGACAGCGGGTCGGTCGGTCAGGACATCCCTCAGCGTCGTGGAGAGGCCGCTGCTAGGAGTGAACATGCACGTGGCCATCTCATATGGCTTCTCAGGCAAGTCTGGTTGCTCCTCTAGAGATACATGCAACAAGTGATACACAATTAAATGTTAAACACAGTGGAGAAGGGGCTGGGCACAAAGAGAACCAGTCAGAGACCTTTCTGTACCAACAGCACTCATGTTCACAGCTCTCAGCTTATGATGTGCAATGAGTTCTGTTCAATCTCTTGACAAACTCTGTTCAGTCTCTTGTTTTCTAAACCTTGGTTCTCCACATCTGACTGAAGGAGCATTTTTCTTCCCCTCACAGAACAGCATCATCTTGGTACACATGAAATTCACTCTTCTAAGCAGACAAAAGGGGGGGAAATCATCTTATCTCTCTATCTGAGGGTGGACTAGATGATGTCTCAAAGTCCTTTCCAATCCTGTAGATTCTGTGATCAATGGGTTGAGATTCTATGTTGGTTACATCTGAAATTTGAAGCTTATTTCTAAGATGAAAAGAACCATTTGAATGGTTTGGTTTTCAAGTAAGCATTTGTTATTTGTTCAGTTTGGGTTGGGTTTGGCCAGCTGAATTCAACACAAACTTGGGATTTACATCAAACTAAACAGAAGGGCTTGGTTTGGAGGGTTTTTCTTCCAAAAACATAAGGCCACAGAAACATAACCCATCTCTTCACTATGAAATCAATTTCTTTGCTTGAATCTCAACATGAAGATGCCCGTGAATATTTTCAAGGAATGGTCTTTTAGTACAGAGCTGCCTCTCCCAGCTGACTGAATGCAGCTCAGCTCCATTACTTTCCTTTGACCTCCACTAAACCTTTATGTCCAGTTAGGTTTTTGAGGGAGAGATGTGCTACAGGAGGGTGAACAGGTATTAGAAATGAAGTGCTCAGGTTTCTATCTGGCTAACAAAGAGCTGACACAAAGCTTTGACAGAAGACTCTTCTTTCCAAATGTTTTAACCCTTCAGGGGCAGTCTTATGTATCTAACCCTATCTCCTTTCCATCTGGGTATGTCTGATGGTGTTTTGCTTACACCCCTGTGCCTCCCATATCCAGAGGGATACAGGAGATATGAGAGAACTGTACTGACAGAAAAACTCGAAGCATGAGAAATGTGAGCACATCTGCCAAATCAGAGGGGCCTGGAGAGAGGAGATAGTGAGTCAAAGGGTATTTGAGATTTACCTATTTCAGTCACTTTGTCTTGGGTCCACCTGTGCCAGAAGTCCTCAGAGTTGTCAGCTGCATGCCAAGCATCCAAGAGGTTTTTGGAGAAGATACTACTCCACATCCCTAGGAAGGGAGAGAGGTAGAGTTGAGGTAAACACAAGGAGGTTCTTTTCAAAACTGCCTTCTGCTACTTCCACAGCTCATCTTCCTTTTCTCAGGTTTCTATCCCACCTACTTACATAAGCTCACACCTTTATTTCAGTGGCAGAGCTTAGAATGTCAACTTCTTTCAGCAGGAAACTGTTTTCCTTTCCACTATGTTTTACCTGGAACTTCTTTTGTTGTTGAGAAAAAGAAATTCTACACTGTCATTTTCATTTCCTTTTTGCTTTGATAAAGAAGTGTTTTCAGCTAGCTCCTTCCTTGGTTCTCCACTTTGGCCCATTTGTTTCTTCTAATTTCCTTCAGCTTCCACAAAGCTTTCCAACTTTCGATGTGTTTTGCAGGCTAGTAGAAATGGTGATGCTTTAAAAGCACTCACGAAGTTGGATAACAACTTATCTGTCACTTGTTTTGTTTTCTCTGAGTCTAAATAAAGGAGACTGAGGGGGGACCTCATTGATATTTACAAGTCCATCAATGGTGGGTGTCAGGAGGTTGGGGCAGCACTTTTTTTCTGTTGACAGGACAAGGGGTGATGGAATGAAGCTGGAACACAAAAAGGTCCATTGAAACATAAGGAATAACTATTTGACTGTGAGGGTGACAGAGCACTGGGACAAGCTGCCCAGGGAGGGTGTAAAGGCTGCTGCTCTGGAGGTTTCCAAACCCACCTGGACATGTTCCTGTGTGACCTGATTTAGGTGGGACCTGCTTCTGCAGGGGAGTTGGACTGGATCAGCTCTAAAGGTCCCTTCCAACCATTCTATGATTCTATGATATCATAGATAGATGATAGAACCAGCTTTGCTAGCAAGGGCAGTTGAGTCAGGAGACACGTTGCATTTCAGCTGAGTGATCCAGTACTTCTGCTGCCACACACACAACAGGTTTCTAGGGACTCATTTCCAAAATCCTTAGTGTTTCTATTAAAAACTTGTCCCTCTCCCCAAGCTGTTGGAGTCACCTTGCATAAAGCAGATCCTGGACTCTGGGAGCTTCTTCATCAGGCGCCCCATGAAGAACTCGCTGCCAAAATCCTCTGCACGGATGAACGCTCCATACTTCAAGAAGCCAACTTCATAAGGGGTGAACTCCACCCACTCTGCCAACACACACACACCCCAACATGGTCAAACCAAACATGGTCAAGTGATTAGACGGGGAATAAACCCTCTCGGGTGTCAGCCCTTGCAGGTAAGCTGGCTTACAGCATGAGCTCTGAGCAAACCCTCCTGACAGCCTCTGCTGAATCAGCTATGCCACTACCTACAGGTTTGTGAAAGAACAAACCTGTCAGGGCTAAGGGGAGATTTCAGTTCTCCTTTCATTTGATCAAGCAGATGGGAAGTTTTCTCATGGAAGTTGGACTAAAGCATAGGTTGTTGCTTTTATTGCCTTTAGCCAACCATCAAAAACATCTCATTAGGCAAATTAAAGACCCAGCAAAGAGCTTTCTTGAAGAACTCACAGTGTTTCCTGACAAAACCTTCCAGATCTATGCTGTGTTATTAGTCTGAAGGTAATGCCTGCACATGCACACTCACATGCCAGGAGTAAATACTTACAAAATACTGAATTGCTGCTGCCAGGTTACTCTTGAAATCTCTGAACAAGACTTCCCCTGGCTTAGAGTAAGAAATGACAAGAGCTCCTCATACTTTACAGACTCCCCACACTGTAACTCCCCAGGTCCAAGCATAACTCTTCTCCAGAATCCCAACATTACCTCTAAAATCTTTGGTGGTCATTTTGTCCTTGACATTGAGGGCAAGGTAGATGGGCAGTGGATTCTGACCCCGATTCACTGCCCAGCGTTGATCAGAGAGTCTGTGGTGGCATTTCTGGATTTTGGGAAGAAACAAACCCAAAGCAAGCAGCTGAAAAGCAGTTCCTTAAAGACATCAGCTTATAAAGTCTGAAGATGGGGTATTCTGTTCATTGTTTCCCTCCTAAGTTCACTTCTTTGTGCTTGAACAACAGAGGGCAAGAAAAAGAATGGCAAGAGGACTAATTGTTGTTGGGATAACCAGACATGTTTGACACTCATGACAGTAATGGGTTACTTCACATGCTGTTCTCACTAAAAGTAAGTGGAAAAATAGGGCAGAGTTGAGTAATTCAGCTGGTATCTGTTAAACACACAAGCTCCTTGAGGCAGCAAGTTAAAGACCCTTCTAAGTCAAGATTTAGTCAAGCCACACTGAAAACATTTCATTGCACTTGTTTCACCTACAAACCACGTTCACGGGGTCTAAAAAATTAAATGGCTTTTTCTCCAGCTGTCAGAAGCCTCATCATTTACATGGGAAGGTTTGTTTTTCTTGTGTCGTGACAGCACAATTAGGAACAGCAGATCCTGAGAGATCAAATTCAAAGTAGCTGAAAGGCAGCTGCAAAAAAATCACAGGTTGTGTATCTCTGGGTCTATTTAGCTCCTCATCACCAAATCACAAAGGGCAGTAACTACCTACAGGCACATCTGCAATGTATTCAAGGTGTGACTGTAGCTTCTGTAAATATTGCCCAGCAGTGGAGAGGTAAAAGCATGGGGATATAAAACAACCCCTAAGGAACTCAGCAATGGCTTGGACAGATACAAAGTTCATTAGCAGGCTGGTTACTTTAGAGCTAATCTGAGTATCTCTGTGTTACGTTCCATCATACTTTAGTCCCCAGTGCATGGATACATTACATCTCTCAAGTTTTTCATGTAAATATGTGGTGTTCTGGCCTACATACAGAGTTATTGGCCAAATGTCTCTTCCTAAGCTTTTAATTCCTCATGGTTGCCATAAACATCAGGCCACCAACTTCACAAGAAGAAAGATGGATAGACTTTACCCCATCGTTCAACATGGCTTCAATCATGAGCCCCCACAGATCAATAAAGGATGTTTTATGTCCTGCTTGGGTCCTTTGGCTCAGCTCCTTGTAATAATTCCTCAGACTTCTCAAGCAAAAAGCCCCCATCTTGCACTTGGATGCTTGCTTCCGAGCTTCCACAATGACTTCTCCGAGATCCTTACGGGACCAGTCGGCATCTTCATACAGTTTTGTCATTGTCCTGCACACAAGAAACGTGATGGAAAGACAAAAAAACCAAGGAAGATGCTTTTGGAACACAGAGGATAGGCTTTGCAGAGTTTTAGGCACTTAGTGGCTTGTTTTTAGGTCACTCTCCTCTTTGAGCTTAGTGTGAGCAGAAAGGCAAGTCTAAAGCCCACTTGATCTGGGATCCAACAAAAGCAGCTGCACCAGCAGTCTGTGCTGTTTCTATCCAGCAGTAAATAACCACAAAGGATCATTTTGCATAGGATTAAGGACATTTGCACTTCCAATAAAACGTCCTCTTTTGATTAAGGGATAAGTAACTGGAGTGACACTTAAATGTACGATGCACAACAGCCTTTCAGGGGTGACCTTGGCATTCACAGACCAAAGATGGAAGCAGTAACTCAACAGACCTCTTTTACCCTCACTGACATCTAAAACCCTATGCAAAGCAAAGCTTTTGCTTAACACAAGAGCCATCAAAATAACCCCTCACCATGTTGTGCCAGACGAGCCGCTGATGTATGAAACACAGTCCAGAACACGCAGCTTCTGAAGGCCCAAAATGCTGCCATACATGGCAGTGAGTGCTCTTATCCCACATCCCGCTGTGGTCACAGCCACTATAGGCACCTGGGCAACACAAACAAAACCAAATGCAGAGAGCACAGGTGGAAAAGCAGCATTAAAGCACATCCATGGCAAAAGACAACAGCCAGGGAAAAGCAATGAACACGTGCAGGAGAGATAAAGCAACATTGCTGCGTGAGTTATAAATCACACTGGTTGCTGGACATCCCTCTGGGGTATGTAACAAGACCTTGGGGGTTTTAGGAGGAATTTTTAAGAAGCACAGACCAAACTCCTTGGTTTGAAGCCCTTTCAAAGGATTCACCTGAAAAACCAAGTGGAAATGCAGAATGTTGATCTCTCCAGCTGAGATCACACTGGTTGCAAGCAGCGCTCTGGAGGAGGAGCTGCTGACAGACTTCTTCACTCCTTATCCAGGTGGAGCTGAGCAATCAATCCTCATCTCCAGGTTTGAGGCAAAGGAGAGAGAGAAAACCCCCCCAGCAGTGCCTTTCGTGGCTACCTCAAGGCAAAGGAGAGAGAGAAAACCCCCCCAGCAGTGCCTTTCGTGGTTACCTCGTGCTCTTGCAGATCTTCCTCCAGATGAAGAACATCCTTGAGTGCAGCCGCAACCACCTTCCTCCTTTTCTGCAGGAAATCTTGTTCCTCAGTGCACAGGTCAAATCCCAGGCGAGCATCTAAGTCTCTTGGCCTGTAACACAGACCCTGAGTCCTGAGACCAGGGCACAAAGGTGATTATTGGCTGTGGTTTAACTCCAGCTCAGCTTGTGTGTGTTTTACAGACCAGTTTGTGGACAGTATCACGTAATAAATGAGTCAGAGCAACACCACAAACAGGCCTTTGCTAATTGGCATAGCTGCTAACAAGAATGGAAATGGGAAGGCAGAACATGACACATAGTGTCTTGGTATGAGAACAAGCTTCCCACACCACATTTCTGCTTCTATTTGCTCATGCAAGCAATGCTTTAAATCTCAGTAGCATCTGCCATATGTGCCAGTAACTAGATACCTGTTGTCAACAGGCACTGCAGTTGATTAAGGGAAACAGATCCCATGCCTTGCTGCTCTTTTGTTTGGGTAATCCAGAAATGCTACTGCTTTTTGGAGCTGCTCTCTGCATCTGTGGCTATAACAGTGCACACACATCAAGATCAACTTACTAAACAGTTTGGCAACTTGAAGCAAAAGGGATTCATGATTTCATTCTCCCCTACTGCAAAAGGAGAACCTGTTAACCAAATGCCTGCAAGCCAAAGATGAGCACCACCTCTGCTGACATCTGAGCCTGTGGGGATCCCTGCTGGTTTCAAATGGGCTTTTCAGATCAGGTCTTGCTGGAGACTCACTTACCATTCGTTTGCCTTTGTGTACAAGTCAATTGTCCTGTCCTGAAAATCACAATACAAACAGTGTAAGCATGCTCAGGTCACCAGTCCTGCACCTTCCTCCCCCACTCCATCCACAGGCTGAGTTGCAGTATCTCTGCAGTCAGCAATATAACTGTGGATTCTGCTCAGCCATGGTCTGGGTTGTGAGAGGTTATCACAAGCTCCAGTATACTCTGGATTGAATAGAAGTGAGCTATTTACTTAAGTGGGGTGGGCTGAAGACCCCTCAGCTTTTAATAACTAAACACCTCCTTTAACCTTCATTTGCTGAGAAGGTCATGGAAAAACAGGCATCTGAAGCACAGGCGTGTAGATGTTCCCTGTTGTAACTTCTGCTTCAGGCTCCCCTTGGCAAACACACCTCAATTGTCATATCCATTACTGTTAGGCTCACATACTATGTTGATGAAGATGTTAGATATGTCCTGAGGAAATGAGTTGAAACTCAGAACAGGGTTGAATGGCATACCTGGAACTGCATGCAGAACACACACACACACATACAAAACTATTGCATAGCTGCAGAGTGCCTGTCATTCACAGCTTACAGAGTAGCATATGCTGTGTCTCACAGGAGCTGCATCACTGAGCTGTCAGACTCTCATCACCCATCAAACTGACTGTGTGTTGGGCTGGGTTTTTTTTTTAAAGAAGAAAGATTTGTTCTTACCTCTGCTACTGTTATTTTCTCTTGTATAGGAAGAGAGTTCAGAGGGAGAGTCACAGATGGATTCATGTCCCTGTCACTTTGGCTTGACATAGACTGGAAAAAAGGGCCAAAAAAAATGATGACAGTTAAATATTATGCAAAAACGAGGGGAAAAAAAAGAGAAAAAGCAGTCTCCATCACTTAGATATATGCACTTCCCAGTTCCCTGCATACACACACCTGCACACATACACAGGTCTCAAGAGGTCTGAACGCTTAGAGAGTAGTACAGGGGAAAGGGACCTGGGGGTGCTGGTGGGCAGCAGGATGAGCATGAGCCAGCAATGTGCTCTCATGGCCAATAAGGCCAATGGCATCCTGGAGTGGATTAGAAGGGCTGTGGGCAGTAGGTCAGAGAGGTTCTGCTCCCCCTCTGCTCTTCCCTCATGAGACCACATCTGGAATATTGCGTCCAGTTCTGGCCCCCTCAGTTCCAGAGGGACAGGGAACTGCTGGAGAGAGTTCAGTGCAGGGACACACAGATAATGGAGTGGAGCATCTCCCTTCTGATGAAAGACTGAGGGAGCTGGGGCTCTGCAGCTTGGAAGAGACTGAGGGGTGACCTCATTCATGTTTACAGATACATAAAGGGTGGGTGTGAGGAGGCTGGAGACAGGCTGTGCTCAGTGATGGCCAATGATAGGACAAGGGGCAACGGGGACAAGCTGGAACAGAAGAGGTTCCAAAGAAACACAAGGGAAGACTTCTTCAGTGTTGAGGTGAGGGAGCACTGGCAGGGGCTGCCCAGATGGGCTGTGGAGGCTCCTTCTCTGGAGACATTCAAACCCAGCTGGACGAGTTCCTGTGTGACCTACTCTAGGTGGTGCTGCTCTGACAGGGGGTTGCACTGGATCAGCTTTTGAGGTCCCTTCCAACCCTTGAGATCCTGTGCCTGTGTGCAGGGGTCCCCAGAGAACAGAGAGCCAAGAGGCAGGGAGGCATTAGCCATGAGCACGTACCCTGCTGAGCCGCCTGCGCCGTGGCAGAGCCACGTTGAGTGCCGACTGGCTGTGCTTGATGTAGTGGAACCTGGCCGGGGAGGTGGGGCAGAGGCAGGAGCTCAGCGTGTGCATCCGTGTCCCTTCATATGACCCCTCCACAGTCAAGGCAAACTTCCTCTCTGAAGCAAAGGAGTTTCAGACTTAAGCTCTTAAAAGAAAAGGCTGACAATCTGGTCACCCAGTAAAGCAATGCATGTTGTTCTTAAACAGTGACTTCCTTTTGAAACCCAAATACTCACTTATCTGAGCCTTTGCGTTTCAGCTCTAGAGCTCATGTACAGAACCTGCAGTGTAGCAGCTGTTGTTATAGTACAACTGCACTTCTATATATGCTGTTGAGGTGAGGGAGCACTGGCAGGGGCTGCCCAGATCGGCTGGGGAGGCTCCTTCTCTGGAGACATCCCAACCCCAGCTGGATGAGTTCCTGTGTGCCCTGCTCTAGGTGCTGCTGCTCTGGCAGGGGGGCTGCACTGGATGAGCTTTCCAGATCCCTTCCAACCCTTCAGACTGTGTGATTGCTCAGATTACTGTTCTATTCTTTAGATAACTGACAGTTGATAAGAGTTTGGGGGAGGGAGGGAAATGCTCTCTCCTGAGAGCCTGAACTTTTCTCATCCATCAGAGAGCCCATGCCATGAAATATTATTACTGCTATAACCACAGAATGGCAGGGTGGAAGAGACTTTTAGAGATCATCCAGTCCAAGCCCCCTGCAGCAGTAGGTCCCACCTAGATCATAATAAAGTAACCAGTAAAACATCAGTCATCTGAGTCCACCTCACAGTGGATTAAATACAGTTAGTGTCCCAAAGCTCCATGGTTGGGCTCTGTGGTGTGCCTGTGTGTTCACTTTAGCTTTCCAGAAGGAAAGCAAGCAGATTGAAATCAGATGCCTTGGTGGAAGACTAGCTTCTGTGACAACAATGGCCTCAAGTTGCACCAGGGGGAGGTTTAGATTGGACATGAGGAAGAACTTATTCACCAAGAGGGTTGTTAAGCACTGGAATGGGCTGCCCAGGGAGGTGGTGGAGTCCCCATCCCTGGAGATACTGAAAAGCAGTGTAGCTGAGGTGCTGAGGGACGTGGGTTAGTGGTGGGCTTGGCTGTGTGAGGTTAGTGGTTGGACCTGTTGATCTTAAAGTTCTCCAATGGAAAGGATTCCATGATGCTATGACAGACTCACCTGTGCTGTCCTTCCTCAGCCTCCCACCGTTCACCTGCACCTCTAAACAGGAAACTTCACGGGACTAGAAGAGACAATGGGGCAAAGAAAAAGGAGTTTGATGACAGCAGAGCTCTGCCTCATCTGGTTCCTTGGCTATACACAGGCCACAGGTGCTCAAGGGCAGGCACCTCAAGGGGGAGATGGTGGCAGCTTTTAACCATCACTTCCCCCACCCCACCCCCCCCATCCCCCCAGGGATAGGATATATGTGGGAAATAGTGGGAAATAACAGATGGTGCAGGGATGAGTAAGGGGAAAGGATCTGCTTGCTCCTGCCTGGAGAAGCCATCCTGCCAGAGCTGGGGAAAGGACTGGCTACAAGACAGGCTCCTGAGCAGGGTGCTCAGCCCAAGTCTCCCCAGGCAGACACGGAGGTGTTGTCTGAGCCCAGTTTGGTTTGGGAAGAGCAGCTTTTGCAGCTGCATGACTCACTATCAGAAATCATATGGGAAAGCCAACACCACCAGCAGCTTTAGCCTGCTTCTTGGTCTGTGCCCTCACACCACCATAGGGAACCTGGTACCTTGAGCTTTGCTATGTGGCAGAGAAAGGATGATGAAGGAAAATTACCACTAAGACTCCATTAGTAACAATGTTTTCAGGAGGATCTGGACTGAAAGACAGAATGGAAAACAATCAGTTGAAAACCAGCCCTTTCTTATTACTGCTTTGGTTTGCTTTGTGGGGTTTTTGTTTCATTTGGGTGGGCTTTTTTCAACTCTTTAATCATTATCTGTATAAGTCTGTCTTTGGACAGGACAGCATGGGCAAATAGCATCAGTTCCAGCTGGACAACCCAATTTGGCTCTCACAGGCTTGAGTCTGAACTTCCAGCTGTTATGGAGATCTGTTGGATGGATGAGTTCTTCACTGTATCACACATGATCATCTCCTGACACACTAAAGCCAATTCAGGGATGGCATAATGACACTATTGTTCAGTTCAGACGCTGGGGGATCAGATCTGAGAAGCTGATAAACTCATCCAACATGCCATAACAAAACAAGGGGGGAAAAAACTACCCCTTACCTTAAAAGTCAAGAGTAGGACCAGGACTGATCTGTACAGTCAGCACAGAAACAACTAAAACAGGTCCCAAGTAACATTTTCCCATGTTCTCATGACAAAGCACACAATGAAAAGTAAGAGAGGCTTCCAACTTCAGGCTTACTGGATGTCTCTTGCAGCTTGGTGAGCTGCAACAGGGACAACTCTCTGCTTCCATGGGCATTTGTGCTAGCTTCTCTGTTTGTGTGGATGCCCAGTGTAGATGCATATACATCATGCACTGTCATGCATCCCCTCTCCATTCAATGCCCTACACAAGCATTTCCTTAACCCTCTGCTTCATTCAGTCAGTGACAGGGAGCTGCAAGTGTAAACTGATGTTCTGTGTTGGTAGCATTTTAGTTCTGGCTAACATGTTTGGGGGGGTCTCCTATTTGACCTTACATACCTGCTCTCCATTGTGAATTCAACCTCCAGCTCCTCTTTTCCCTGCAAAAGAAAACAAAGGCAGTCACTGAAGGCTGGTTCTCCTGTGAAGAGAGACACCTTACAGGAATCTGTGCTCTTCAGGGATCTCTTATAAGCCAGTGTTCACCCTTTTGTTACTGCACATGCAACAGGTTTCATTTTCTTCATGTTCTGTTACACTTCCAGTGTCAAAACATCATAACTGGTGTTTTAGCAGCCTCCTAGTTCAGACCTTGCAGGACAAATGCAACACACGCTTGCAGGGCACTTGCTCCTGGGTTCTGCAGTTGTATGTTCACCCCTTCACTGTTTCACAGGTCACCTGCAATTCCCCTTTCTGTTCTCTTCCCACAGGCTCTCTCCTGATCCCCAGCATGAGCGAGGCCAGATCTCTTCAATGCATTCAAGCTGTTCTGGAGGGTGGATTGGTGGACTTTGGTTTGGTGGAGTCTGCACATATCAACTCATTGCATGCTGAGACTTCATCTTTGTCTTTTGTAAGTGCCTTCCCCTGAGATTTGCTTCCTCTTCTGCAGGTTATTGGTGCAATTCCTAGTATCTTATTGCTCTCCTAGTATGTGCACTAAGGAAAGCACAGCATGGAGAGCCAGCCTTTCCGAAACAGGTATCAAATCAGATCAGCACTTGCTCAAGTTAACTATTTCTAGGCCTAAAAACTTCAGTATACGATTTGTCTCAACTATATGAAATTGAGACCTGCTGCAAAAACACACAGGAACTCATCCAGGTGGGTTTGAATGTCTCCAGAGAAGGAGACTCCACAGCCCATCTGGGAGATAACCACATTCTCACCCCACCACCATCCCCTTAGCTTTAGACTTGAATCGAATCCATACCTTTGGATTCAGCTGGAAAGACAACCTAATGTTTTCTCCAAGCTGGATTTTGGAGACATCAAAGAAAACAGTGAGGAGGTGATCATCTTGAGTTAAGTTGTCCTCATCACAGACTTTTAGCTCCAGAATGTTCTGGGATTGAAGGAAAACAATAGATATATGTAAGGTTTAACAAACATAAGGTGCTGCAGGTATTTCATTTGAGCTAAAAGAACTTGGGAAAGCAGGGCAAGTGTGGGAAAAGAGGCAATTTGCAGCTACTCTCTACAGACTCTGTTATTGAAGCAGATGTGATCTTATCCAAGCATTGAATGCAAAATAGCTGCAGCCAGAGAATGGGAATAAAGGAACTCCTGCAGAGTGGAGGGTTATTATGGCAGACTTGAGACCTTGGCAGGAATATCTGGCTGAGGAGAAGCTCATTCCTACCTTAACCTGGCTCTGAATGGTGAAGTGGAAGGTCTCATTCCACGTGGGGTTCTTGCTGTTCTGGACCGTGCTGGTGCGGTAATGCTGTACGGAAGCTGTCGGCAGGCTCAGGCTCACGTAGCAGTCAGACTGGGATACTATGCAAGAAAGGGAAAGCATGAAAGCAATAGACCAGGGAATCACATCTAGCACTCTGTAAGGTGTTGCAGTCTATGACCTTTTTAAGCTCTATGACTTTTGAAGCTTTGCACACAGAGCAATATGCAGAGCACAGGTTCTCTTGCTTCTCCTGAGAACCTCTTCCTTTTCATCGCTGGAAAAAACCACAAACATTCCAAATATGCAGTGGCATTTCCTTCCTTTTCAAAGAGATACATAAGGCAAACTGCCTGTTTCTATCAGTCAGCAAGAGTTTTCATGCTGAAGAGCCATCCATACACACTGAGGCACACACAGACACAGGGCTGGGCACCATGGAAGTTCAGTTGCCTGTTGGGAACACGAAGCAAATCACATTAGGGGCTGCCAAATGGACAGAGCCCAGCTCTTACAGCCCAGGCTTCCACAGGTTGCCTTAACCTAATGCATGCCTTAGTGTTTCAGGGTTAGCTCTGTAAATTCTGTCTTGTCTATCCTTTCTTTTGTCTAGCATGTCTGGCTGATAATGCAGCAGAGAGCAGGAGCTCATTACAATGCAGGTTCCCATGAAGCCCCATTGTTGTCACAGAAGCAAGACTTCCACCAAGGCACCCGATTTCAGTCTGCTTGCTTCCCTTCTGGAAAGCTAAAGTTAACACACAGGCACACCACAAAGCTCAACCACGGAGCTTTGGGAGACTAATTGTATTTAATCCACTGTGAGGTGGACTCAAATGAGCATATACAAACAAAACAGCCCTGAAATGTCCAATAGTTTGACTGCGCAGCTTTTGTTTGGGAAGCATCTGTCCTGAAGCTGAGTTTTTGCCAATAATGCTGTAGAAAAGAAGGATTGCTTAATGTTGCTATGTTCACCTGCAGCTCTGTGCCTCAGCCACGGTGGTGTTTGCAACACTTAATATGCAGGTGAAAGCTCACCTGTGCTTCCCAGCACAGACTGAGCTGACGTTGCTCTTTTTGCACCAGATTGCACAGCTTTGCTGCTTCGATTCGGGGTGTGTTCAGGTCATAGAGTTCACATATGGGTTTTCATGTTTCCCAGATGTAGGTAGCACAGCTTTAGTGCTTTTGTTTTCCTTTTCTCAGGTGAAGGAGAGGCCAGTTGTGAAGTCTGGCTTCCCCCCACGAGCTCCGTCATAGGACCAAGCTTCATTATGAAAGGCTGGTTAGCAACAGTCTGCAGTGCTGACATCAACAAACACAATCATTTGCCTGCAAATACATCTTTGTCATCATGACTGGGAAACAAAAGGCAAATACCAATCAAGAAATTAGCAGTGCAAATGGACCCACACTCAAAAGTCAGGGAAGATCACCCTACAGAACACGAGCTGTTAGTTCAGGATGACAACTTACACAAGCAGCACAGGATTGCAGGAGGGAGCACTGCCCATAAATGCCAATCCCATCATTAGCATTAGATTTCCTCTACTTGTAACACCACCCACACCCCAGCATTCCTGCCATTGCACAGCAGACACGCCTTCATCTAAAGAGATTGAAGTCTTGTCCCATTTAGTTTTTTTACCGGGAGACCTGACTTTGGGAAACAGAATAAATTGACTTCATTGTGTGTGTAACTGACAAATTAACCAAGCCAGTCTTTTGTCCTTTCTCCTCTGATGTCTCTTAGACTTAAGTCATGGACTAGACGGTCTCTAAAGTTCCCTTCCATCTCTACTGTCCTATGATTCTATCATCTTTCTTTGAGCAACTCTGAAGGAAAAAGTAACTTCGACTGATGAAAGTAGTTGTGGTAAATACAAAGATAGGTAACTTGTCCCCAGAAACCACACAGAAATCACATGACTAACAGTCCTAAGAGATCCCAAACTTCTGTGTGCATAAAATATCCACATGAAGATCCTCTTTGGCTTTTGAGAAGTCAAGGCTTATACTAAGCCAGACTGCTTTCAGCTCTTATCCCCTCTAAAAGAAGGCTCAGGACCCAAATGCCTTAAATCTGTGAATGATCCAAAGTTTAATTCACACAGGAACTCATCCAACTGGGTTTGAATGTCTCCAGAGAAGAAGCCTCCACAGCCCATCTGGGCAGCTCCTTCCAGTGCTCCCTCACCTCAACAGGGAAGAAGTTTCTCCTTAGGTTTCTTTGGAACCTCCCATGTTTCAGCTTGTATCATGCCAACAATCATGCTTCCCTCTTCCCATCTGCAAGCCATGTTTGGTGACACCTTTGGTGTCCTCTGAAACCTCATTATTTCTTGCTCATGAAGTATTTTCCAGGTGTTACAAGGAAGGCACCCAGGAACCTTTGATTTTTTTCAGACATCTCATAGACCTGCATTGTGCCTGATCAGCTCCAGGTACCAGCAGATGTGATGACCAGCACCCAAACCCATCAGTCACTCCTGCCACAACATCCCATTGCCTCGTATCAAATGCCTTCCCCGTGTACACAGCTCCAGTGGCCACTCAAGTGCAAGAATGTGTAAGCCTAACCACCATCTAACTCAGGAGATAATGGTCCCAACATGAGACACACAGCAGAGCCTCATAGCAACGACCTGTTGTGTCCCTCCCCTCGCCCACGACATGTGAGTGGCCACCAAACAGGCTTGGGGTGCGACCTGTGGTATCGCTGTGGGGCAACATCCTGCCAGAAGCAGGTGTGGCATCAGGTGTTTATGAAAGCACAGTCCCTTCATCCAGTTATTACACTAAGTTTCTAATTATCTTCCAGGGTAATGGCAGGACTGGATCTGAATTGTGCTTTACCATTAGAAAGCGTGACAGAGACGTGACCCATGCTAAAAAACACCATAGCCCCAGCAACAGGTCTCAAGCCAAACAAGAAGGGCACCAGCTGTTCTTGCTGGAGCTCAAAAAAATCTCACCTCACTTGCAGACAGCTCCAATTCAAACAAGGCTGAAGCAAAAAAATGCTTTCAGTTTTAATCTGCTTCTCTTTTGTTGATGCTAAGAGACGCAACCTCCAGCCCACCTGGGCACAAACGTGGACATTTTCTCCTCCTCTTGGACTACACTGAAGCGTTCACACTGGGACTATTTCTAAGGAGTAGGGGTTTTTTGACTGCTAAGGTGTAGTTGTCCTTACTGAGCTGAAAGGATGCGAATCAACAATATGGTCTCAAACACTGTTTGTTCAGATGATGTCCCTGCCCGTGTCCCCCACCACACTTGGACCCATCCATGTCACAACATGTATAGCAGTGAAGAAAAGAGTTGTTGTTCTTCCTGACACACTGTGGAGCTGAGCTGAGGTCTGGCTGAGGGTGCTGGACAGGCAGGCATTGCTGTTTTCTATATTTGATCATTACTGTTGTAAACACTTTTCTTCACTCAAGGCCTTTCACAGTCAGAATACCAGAATTCATTCTGAGATCAACTCCTACTTCCAAGGAGCATTCAACATTCATCTCCTAACAGCTAAACTTCAATTCAAAAAGCTTTCAAGCTTTCTCCCACATTCTCCTTCACACTGAGTGCAGCACCCTACCCGAATCTTTCAAATGATATCACAAGTCTCATGTACATCCCTCTTTTAGTATCATCTCAAGCAAAGTGATGTTTCAATGACCTGACTTGGTTTACCCATTGTCTCCCTTGTCAGGCTTTCTCTCAGTCCACATCCTCTTATTTTATAGGAGATTTCAAGTAGAACAGCAGGCTCTTGATGCATAACTGAAGCAGCTTTCACGGTGAAGTAAGTAATAAAGAACAATGAAGCAGCAGCAGCAGTGCAAGAACAAAACACCAGAGGAAGTCTGTGGGTGCCTGCAGTAAGTATCACATCGGACCATAGTTCCTCAATCATAGAATGGTGGGGGCTGGAAGAGACCTTTAGACATCATCTAGTCCAACCACCTTGCACAAGCAGGTCTCACCTAGATCAAATCACACAGGAACATGTCCAGGTGGGTTTGGAAACCTCCAAAGAAGGAGCCTCTGCACCCTCCCTGGGCAGCCTGGACCAGGGCTCCCTCACCTCAACAGGGAAAGAGTTTTTCCTTCTGTTTCAAGATCTCAAGAGCCTTTCCATGAATTGATCTCACGTGTAGCAGAACTTTCCTGCAATGCTGTAAACCATGGGGTCTGATACAAATGCCAACCACTTGCAATAACTTTATGAAGTATTAGACCCCAAATAATACAGGGCTCACATTTGACAAGTCCAAACCCTGGAAGTTGCCAGAATTAACAAGCATACCTCGAAAACTATGACTTCATCAAAGTTTCCAAACCTATAACTTTCTCACTAAGTAAATGCTGGGGAATCTTTCCAGTTCTACACCAGTTGAAGTCCAATGGTCCTCAGGCAGCACCCACCCAGGGTTCTGGGATGTTCTCAGCAAACAGGGAATCATGGCTTCAGATTGCTCAGCATAGTGTCCCCAACCAGTTGCCTATTTAAAGCTTTCTGTTTAACCCTTAACAGTCTGTTTTGACACGGAATTAACACCCAGAATGATTTTGTTTCTCTCCAGTATCATGTTCATTAGCCCCTTTGTCTTTGTTATGGCTGGGGAAAATACCTCTGGTCTCATCAGGGATGGACATCAGTCCCAGGGGACAAGAAATCTCACACTTCGCAGTGAGTGTCTGAGTATAAAAGAGCAAGCATCATATGATGCTCTCTCAGCCCTCACAATTTAGGATTCCAAGACTTGCTAAGCCAATATTAATTGGATATACTGCTGTGAATGCATTCAGTCCCTGCCTGGAATCCACATACACTTTTTGGCACCCATTGATCTCCTGCTGTGGGGAGTTCCCAAGCTGAACTGCATGCTGCAAAATGACATGCCCTTCTGTCTTTTCTGGAGCTATGGTGGTTTCCCACTCCCTGAGAGGCTGAGCTTGAAATCTGAGCTTCTTTGCAGAGAAAACCATGTTTTTAAGGGTGGATTGGATTGGTGCACATCCAAGTCTCATCTCATTAAGGAGCCAGGATGCAGATGGGACACACACCCAAACGTGGGAACTGGCAAGTGTTCATAGATCCAGGAAATATCAAGAGCTCCAATGAGCCTGATGGGGATATGGGTGTGCTCAGTGGGAAAGGCCAATGTGGAGAAGGCAAACAAGGCACTACATTCACAGTTGGTATCAATGATGTCAGCCATGTGTCAATACACAAGTGGGAATTAGGCTTATCATTTACATACTGAAGGATCAGTGGGAAGGAAATAGAACAGCACAACGGTGCATTAAAAGATTCAGGGTTCAAAAAGTAGAATGAAAAAGCTTTTCTTAGATAAAACTAACAACTTATGGACTGAACTTCCATTAAAGGTCTTGAATTATCCATTCCTTAGGAGATGAGAGTGAGATTTTGCTTCTCCACTGTTGTGGATTCATTTTCCCATCCCCATTACCTGGAAAATGGAGATGACAGACCAATAATGAAGTTAACCTGCAGCACCAGGTTGAGGCACCTCCTAAGCATTAAATGAATATGAAACAAAGCGATCTAAAAGCTCTACAGAAAAATCCAGTTGCAAGAAGAGATCCTGAGAGGAGAAGACAGCAAAGTGGGATTCAGTTTGGAAACAAAAGAATGGGCACATCTGAGAAGTAGGTGACATTTGCCAATTTCATCTAGAAACAGTTTCAGGAAAAGGAAAATGAGAAAGAAAAATGAGTTAGGAAAATGGTTGTGTAAAGAAGTCTACATCACTGGTGATGGAGCTCCTCAGGCTTCTGGGTTTCCGAAGGCTGTGTCAAGCTCATCTCTAGGCAACAGTCAAGATGACTGTAATAACAATATTTCCCCAGTTTTACACACAAATCAGCAAAACTTTGTGCAAGTGATCTACCTACAGTTGATCTTAAAGCTTCCATATTGCTGCTTCTCAGTGAAAGTCACAATTACCAACATGCAATTTGCACTAATTTCTTGCTGGCAGTGAATTAAACAAGAGGTTCCATTCATTTCTTCAAACACTGGAAACAGAGGTTTGGTTTCTATGATGAAGAGCATATCATTGAAACACCAAACTTGTACAGATCTGGCTGTAGAGAAATAAAACGGCCTGAAATGCTCAAACTGCACAACTTTCTGATAAGTGCAAAATCAAATGTCACTGGAACTAGGCATCTGTCAATCCAAACTGAATTCAACAGCTGAGTGTAAGCCAGGCCGTGCCATGATTGGTATGATTTCCTCTTCCTACGTGATAGAAGTATTCAACAAGCAAAGCATTCGGCATCTGCAAGGATGGCTTTTGCTTGTGCAAGTCTTTCTCCCTCCTTGTTTTGACAGATGTTACAATTTCAAACAATGAATGTCTGTTGCTTTGTCTTGCAGGCAACATCCAGTATAAACTTTACAGTGTAAGGCAGAGAAACCTCAGCCTGGAAAGGCTCTACTCCTGCTCCAGACCCTGTGCTGTACTCCAAAAGCATCTCTGACAACCAAACTGCTGCTTTTCAGTGGCCTTACAAGCTGGTGGGATGTGTCTTGGACTTAGCAGAAATGCTTGAGCACTTCAGTGCCTGTTTCTCACCCTGGAAACTTTCTATGACTTGAAGGGACAATATTAAAAAATACAGGAAAATCCCTTCAGCATCAAAATAATTTCCAAACTCTTTGATCTAGATGAAGAAGGTGGAGAGGAACTTTGGGAAGCTCATCTATCATGCAGATGGTTTAAGACAATATGATTATATGGGGAGATATCTAAGGGTTGTGGTTTTCCATGCTTCTTTCTTTTCCAGTTCAGAGTGCTAGTTTCTACCTTCAAATAGGTTTTAGCTGTAGCAAGGGATTTCTCTCCAGCCTGTAACTGTGATTCTAATGTCCTTGCCAACACTTTAGACGTAGGCAAGTGGGAAGGCTCACATAGACTCTTCTTTCCCATGCATTCAGCAACAACAAAGCATCTTATCTCTCTTCAATAAAAAGGGTGAGATATATACCTTTGGTCTCTAGAAAAAAACATAGAACTCAAAAGAAATCACTCTGGAAAAGCACAAACAGATGTCTTGTCCTGCATGATCTTAACTGAGCAAGTTTAGCTTGCTCTGGCTCCTTTAAAAACTTTCTGGATTCAAACCTTCTTATTTGCACAGAGGAATAAAAGCAAGACAAGCAGTGATCTCCTCAGACTAGAGATGATTTTCATTCCCACCTTTTCCTTAGTGCTTTGCAGTGCAGTTATTTTTGGAGCAGTAAGAAACTGATATTTAATTACCATTCCAGGGCATTTTGCACAAATAATGAAGAAGAGGAAAAGGTAACAGTGTGAGTGCTCAACTAACTTTGGAAACATGGCCTTTCCTATGGTTGAATCCCTTAGAGATGTCAAGTTTGCAACCCTGAGCTCACAAAATCCTTTGTGATAGGCCCAGGGATGTGCAGGGTGGATGCTGAGAAGGAACCATAGAAAGGAGCCCCTCCATTAAACTTCTTCTTGCAGTCTTCTCTGGGAATAAAACTGCTTTCTTTGCACATTCAGATATGAAAAATGTTACGGATTCTATTCAAGCATCTTCTGTGCTACAACTGGTGGCTTGACTTCAGCATTACAGTAGTAAAGATCCAAGAATAAGTAACATCTCCTAGCTATGCCACCTCACCTTCAGCATACCATAGTCACATGGCTTTTCCCTCTCACCTTTTATCAAGACTCTGGAGTGTTTGTGACACTTGGTTATATTTCTAGTAGTTTTACAAGGATTTGGTTAATTCCAGGGGTATAGAGCAAAAATACTCACACAAATCTGCTTTCCTGGCATTTTTCATCTGTATGATCTTTACAGTGAGCAAGTGGCATGGAGAGGGTTCTGTCTGTCAAGCAAAGAAGACAAGTGCAGTCAGAGACAGCATGAAGTGTTTCAGTTCCAACCATCCAAAACATTTCTGCATTAAGATCCTCCCTTGTGCATTCTTCTCCTTTTCCCCCAGAAGGTTTGCAGCCAGCTGTGGCCAGACACTCAAAAATATACATTCAATCACAGACCAAACCTCTGCTGCCCTCCAGTTTCCACTCTGAGGAAACTTGTGGTAACCCTCAACCCAAGGTGCCAGACTCTTCCAAGCCAATCCCAGAGAAACATGTGACAGTGAGCCTTGCTGTGTTATTAATACAGCTGACACACATCTTCATCTGTGCAACTGGAAGGATGTCATTTACATCTCCTAGATTCCCCAGCAATCAGCAGGCAATCTAACAAGGAATTAGTTAATGATATCATGGTGTAAGGGTGCTTGTCAGCTGGTTTATAGCCATGTAACTCCATTCTTGTGCTTGATGTGGGGAGCAGTGCTGCCTCTCAGACAAGGAGGATCTGAAAAGTGTCTTCCAGACACCTATCCCAAACTTCTCAGAAGCAGAGAGTGAAAGCAGCAACTCTGCCAGGGAACTAGTTCGATTCTGTTATCCTCTCTCATCCTAAGCAAGGATCAGGCAAACACAGCACTTCATTAAAACATGGGGGCTGAAGGTAAGCTACTTTGTTCCCTAGATAAATGCCTTTTCAAAGGAGCAAAAGGAGGAAAATCTGCATATTTAATACTTTTAATGACAAAATAAAACCCCACCAAACCACCAAAACCAACCAACAAGCCTCAAAACCCCCTTAAAGCTACAAACACATGGAAGAGACAGTTCCTGCACAATGTCTATAGAGTTCAGCATCATTGCAATGATTCCACAGATCAGTAAATAACAATAGGTCACTGTTTGTTTCTCTATACCTGAAAACTCACACAATTTTAGAGAGAGCTGTATTTAACATCTGCCACCATATCAGTTTTCCCCAGCTTTTCCCCTGCATTCATTGACCTTAGTGATACAGCCTCACTTTTCCTCACTGGGTTTTGCCTAGCCCAATTGGATGGAAACAAAGGACAACAGCAATGTAGAAAAACACGTTTAATTGGAGATTTTCAAAGCAGTTCAATCACTGCAGCACTAAAGGAGTTCAATTACTCCCTGCTTTCCTGAAAGCCAACATTGAAAGCAGGCACAAAACCGAGGCAGAAGCTCTGCTTTACTCTCAGCTTTGGTGCTGAAGAAGGTAGCTCAGAGCTAAAGATGCAGGAGGGCAGAACACCACCTCCTACAGCAGATCCCATGTGCTGCCAGCAGAGCTCATTGCAGAGCCTCCCCTTCCCTTTTCTTACCTGACTCTTACTGTAGAACAGCCCCATCGTGGTCTTTTCTGTGTCTGAGCCAGTTGTGAAAAGCAGCTGGGGATGGGTATGGAGAAGTCTCAGTCAGACAGCTTCTTGTGCTTTAAGCTGCCAGGAGCAAGCAGGAAGGTATGTCAGTCAGTGCCTGACTCAGTGCTGCTTCATCCTGCCACCACCACTTGAGCAATCCCCAACTCCTCCTCCTCAGTGCTTGGGAGGTGAGTGCAGGCTGCACACCTCCATGAGCCTCAGGCGCCCTGGCTGCAGAAAGATGGTCATTGCAACTCTAGAGAGGCATCAAGAGCTTGAAGTGATTTTCCCTTCACACTTAAGGACACTCAGCAAATGTTTTATACCTTTAAGCATCCTCATTCACTTCTTGAGGAGGTCACAGTGCTTTTGCACATTGGAGGACTATCAAACCTCAGCCCCTGATGCCAGCCAGGGACTAGCTGTCTGCCCAGAAGAGGGCAACAAGGGGTTTTTTTGGCTAAGGAGATCCAAACTAACCCATACAAAAGACCTTTTCTAGCCTATAGGGTGGGTCTTTGCTTAAAGGCACATCTGAAAACATGCTTTTTATTCCCATCTCACCTTGCATTTACCTTGAGTCTGGCAGTAAGCTGTCTTGTCAGCCAAGCAGACGGTGCAAGGGACAAATACCGCATGAAAAAATTCCCAAATCACCTTGGAAACCTCAACAGAGCTTCCCTTGTAAAGGTAAAGGCTTGAAAACCTCACTCAGCCACAATTCTGTGCTTCTGAGTTGAAGTCTTTCAGTGGATGATTTCCTAGAGGGTGAATACATTGGGGAAGATGAAATGAATGGCAAGTAAGTGCTATGTAGCCACATCTTCTTTATCTCCTCATATTTATCAGGCTTCACTGTGTGAGGCACTGCATGTGAGGTGAGGTGGTCCCTATCTCTCATGGTTTAGGCCCATCAGGGCAAAAAAGACCAGGATTAGCCTCAAGTGCCAAAGACCTGAGGATGGCTAAAGGGCAGGGAGAGTTTAATTGCTGCTTAAGGTCCAGGACAAAACAGACCAGGCTACTCAGCTTAGGGAACAAAACGGAGAATAATTTAATACCAACTAAAGCGTAAACCCCAAAACAGAACCAAAATATAACAACATAGAGTGTTACAACGATGAAAAGTCTGACCAGTCCTTTCAGACCATCTGCTCCCCACTCCTCTCAGGGCTCAGAGCCCTGATGATCCCAGTGTTTTTACCTCCTCCCCCCTGAACAGCCCAGGGCAGGAGAGAGTGGAGGTTTCAGTCAGTCTATTCCTGATGGCCATTTGTCTCTCCTCAGGGCAGGTGGCTCCACACCAGTCCTCCCTGCACCTCATACACACGGCAGCCCTGCACAGGCTGCTTCCACGTGCATTTTTCCCAAAGACTCCTCTGTGCCTCTCGTGTGGGGCTGCTCTGCAGTGCACAGGCTCCAGCATGTCCTGTGCCATGGCCGCCTCCTCACACAGGCTCTGCCCATCCAGGCACACTCACACGGAGCTGCTGGTGGCTCTCAGTCCTGCCATTGCCCTCCATGGGTTGCAGGGGCACAGCTGCGTTCTCACCACGGCTTGCAGAGGGATCTCTGGTCTGGTGCTCCTCCTTCCTTCCTCCTTCTCTGACTGTGGGGTCCATGTAGTCACTTCCATCTTGTATCATCCTTACACCTCCTGCCAAACACTTCAAATTCCCTCCCTAAATAGTGCTGGCAGAGGTGCCAGATTAGCCCAGCCAGGTCAGAGCTGGGTCTGAACCCAGGAGCCGGGGCAGGGCCAAGAAACTCTTTATCAGGTCTTCACTGCAGCCCCCTTCCCCTGTTACCAAGCAAAAGCAGCTCCTTGCTAAACCATGGCACTATCTCAATGAGAGAGTACACAAAGATTGGGGTTGTAAAAGAGGAACATATTTTTACAACCAAAATCTACCAGAAAAAAAAAAACCAAACTTCCAAATCATTTCACTTCACTTGGCAATAGTTTCGTAACCCATTGATCAAGGTAACATCACAGATAGGACATCATCAGGCATTTTAAGACATCCTAACTTAAGAATTAGATGCAACAAACATCAGCCAGAGATAAACTTCGAAGGAATTAAGGATGGATAAGTAACAGATCACAAAAAGCAGTAATCAAAAGAAGGGAACCCCAAAGGAAAATAGTCCTAGAGAGGTGGCAAACAGCTCGGTAATAAGCCTCCTACATGCTTTTATCCATGATAGGGAAATTACAAGAAGAAAAACCCCTCTTGGTTCCCAGTTTCAAAAAGAGGATGTTGAAATATGGAGGAAGCTGAAGGAATGAGCTGCAGAATGATCTGGACAGCAAGAGAAACTCCCTCAGAGAGAAGACAGGTTTTGCATCTGCCAACAGGACACAATGCAAAGATACCCCAAGGCTGACTTGGGATGCAGCACACCTATGTTTCTACAGTAATTAGTCATGGGTAGAAGATGGGCTAATTAGCCCTAATGAAAAGCAGGTTTAATCAGGCTCAGGCAGTGCATCATGCTCCTATCTGGCTTTTTTTTCCCCCTCCTGTTATCTTGAGTAAGTTTGCCCTGTAAAACTGACTGAAACATCTTCCATCCTGCTCTGTCTCCAGCAAAAAGGTCTCAGAAACCAATGGAGTGGAAACAGATATGTCTGGGAAAGACCCAGAAGGATGCCATGAGCCAATATTGTAGCAGTGTGAAGCTGAACCACAATTACAGCTGCCTAACGTGTGGAAGGCTAATAATCTAGATTTAAACATGCAATGCTGAACCTGAAAACAGGCTGACACCATCCCATTTCAAACGTTTCAGGTGCATGAACACAATGAACTCGCTCATAAGTGAAAAAAACACAGCCCACTCCTCCTCTTCCAGCACCCAAATTGCTCCAAGACACTATACCAGCTCTTTTTTTCACCCCATCTTTTCCTCCCATCCATTTTCTAGAACTCCATTCCATACAATCGAATTTGTGACTTCTAAGCAAAAGCAGGACTTTCTCAATCTCAGCACCAATCCTGCCCCGGTGACTCAGTCTGAAGCTCACTACAACAGCAAGAGCCCTTTATTATCAACAGGAAGATAATCCCAAGCATTTTTTTAGCAGCTGTAACCAGTCTCTTTGTGAATTGTGGTTCTATGATTACAGCTCCACCAGTGCAGGGCTGCTATTGTGAAAGAATGAGCAGAGCTCTGAGAAAAGAGGCTGTGGCAGTTTCCCCCTGAAGATCTCTAGGGTTTTTGATGATGAGGAACATCATGTCTCAGGACAGTCCCTGGAAAAGACTGCCAGAAAGCGTGGAACAGTTGAAAAAAGTATGGCTGGAAGGGATGTTAAAAAGCCCTCCTGCATTGCCTTGTTGTGTTACAGCCTTATTCAACCATCAGCCACTTGTCATCTTGTAGAATCACAGAACGACTTTGGTTGGGAAAGACCTTGAAGATCATAGAGTCCAATGAAGCAGTGGAAGAAACTTCAAAGCCACCTTTCAGGAAGAGTCAAGGCAGGTGGAGATAAAGTGAGACAGGCCAGCAGCAGCTCCAAGAGAGGATGAAAGGAAAGCTGGGCAACGTGACTACCACTCAAATTGAACATGGATGTTCCTGTGAATAGCAGCTCAGAGGATTCAACTGACCACCTGAAACCAAGATGATGTCACTTGGGCATAGCTTTTATTGATGGTGAAAGCCATGTGGACTTTTACAACACTGGTAGGAACTTCAGCGACTTCTTTTCAAAGATGAGTGAAGACAGCCAGTTAAAAATAAAAACCTCACAGTGCACAGACATTCAAACCAGAGATGGCAACCTTCAATAATGAAGCTAAAGCATGGCCAACACAATGGATAAGCTATTGACCAGAGAAACTCCAGTTCAAGGGCTTGCTGTCCTGCTAGACACTAAAGACCTCCAAACACATAAATACTGGTTTGAGTCACGATTTCATGTGCTACACATTTTATTCTCTTACACAACACTGTATTCATTTATGGACAATGTATAGCAATTGGAAAGTAAGGAGTTAACAAAACTAAGCATTAAATTGGCTTCTTTCAAGTTGAAGGCACTGCTAACTTCCAATCTGTTCATCTGAGCTGTGGTGTAACTGGGATGAACTGGTGTCCAGCACGTCCTCGGGGTGATGTGATCCCTACTGCAACTATCACTGGCAAGCAGCAAACATCTTGATCTCACCAGATGATAAGACAAGCCAAGAGATAGTGCCTGGAAGGTGGAAGTTAGGAGGTGGTGGGTTAGTGTTTCCTCTCCTTCCTCCGTGCCACTGCCAAGCGCAAGGCTCGAATAATCAGCTGCTCGTTGTTCAGGATGTTGTAGTCAGTCAAATTCACCAGCTTGTCAAAGTTCTTTTCACTGAAACACACTTCCCTTGTTGTAAACGGGGAGAGGATGGTGGAGACATCAACTTTGCCTTCAGCCATCTCTTCAGGACTCCTTTCCACACCTGGGGGAGGGGGGGGATGAACCACAAGGAGATGCGTCAATAAGGTTTTGTTGCAGTGAGTGGCTGATATCAGCCCTGTCAGTAATTAAAGGTAGAGGAGGAAGATTTGGAGGGATAGATATCATTTGCCAGAGGGATGTAGAAGTCTAGTAGCACCATATTCTTCAGCCTCTGGATCAAGCCTCTGTCCAAAAATCATGTAAACTCAAACAGCTGGTAAATGAAATCAGCAGCACTTGGATACCAGGCCCTGGACAACAAAGTCTTTGTTATCCAAACTAGGAAAAGCCAAGATAACTCTTGTACTGGATGAAACAACAACCTTCTCACTGAAAGTTCAGGAGAAGTGAAGGCACACACACAGAGGACACTCTGTTCCTATTAAAAGCAAAGATCTCTGTCCACTCAGCCCTCAATCTGGGAGGTTGCTTTGAACTATGTGAACAAAATCCAGGCTAAATAGGCTATCACCAAGTTTTGCAAGCAGTGCTTCAAAAGTCTCTGTGTGGAGAGTAAAACAGCTTGTGTTAAGAACCTACAATCCATGCTGGATATCTTTTGAGAGCTTTACCTTCATACTATCTCTAGAGTAAGTATTGAGGAGGAAATGCCTGTTTGCAGCTTAAATGTATGAGGAAAGCTTCTAGAATCCCCACAGTTCAGACACACTGACACAGACCAGTTACTTTTATTCAAGAATGAGACTGGTAACGCAAAACATTGGAAAGAAAGTCAGAGATGACAGTGAAACTTTAGATATGAAATGGAGAGGAGACACTAGGCAGGTAGCTCTAAAGAGATGACTCACCAGGAGCTTTGTATTTCTCAAAGGTGTCATTTACTAGAGGGAAAAAGAGCACTGTTGGAGCTCGTGGGCTGTCAGAATCTTCAAAGACATAGCATTCCTTCAGCTTGTCCCTGTCTTCCTCACTTATCTCAATTTTGGGAAATGGAATTCCTTGTCCAGTGATGTACTTTGCAATCTGATCCAGAGGCTGGATGAATTAATGAATACAAAGAAATTAACACAAAGGATCAACACTCAGAAGAAGTCCAGAGGCTTCAATGTTTTTCAGCTCCAGCAGCTAACAGGAACATTCTAAGGCTTGAATCCTCCCCTGGGAAGATGGGAAGTCTCAGCTGGAAACAGCCATTAAGCACAGTAGACATTGCAGTTAATCTTAGTTTCTGCATTGCTTTGGGCAAAACAATAAGACAGTCACTTTCTTTGACCTTGCAAATGGACCACAGGGCTGATTTTATCATTCCAATGAAATAGGTTCAGAAGGGGAAGGTAAAAAAGCTGCAAGAATGGGGCAGGGATGCATCAGTCTTGATCCTTCTGTGGCACTTCATTACTTACCACTGTCCCAATCTCTCTGTCACACAGCATCAAAATCTTAAGGGTTGGAAGGGACCTCAAAAGACCACCTAAGTCCAACTTTGTGATTGATAATGGCTCTGTTAAATACATTTAGCAGCATATTGGATGACCTCCTTAATAAGAACTTTAACAGCCACGTTTACTGTTAGCTTCTGCTTAGTTTTGTTCTTCTCATTGCATATGCAACATTGGTTACTTTTCATTACTAATCAAGCTTGGCATCAGCTGGTATCTTTCCCTAAGACTGATAAGAGATTAAAAGGCCCAGACACACAGAGATTTTCCCCCTTTAATCTGTTCAAATGTTGTCAGGACTTTCCGTTGCCTCTGTAAATTGCAGAGATCAAGGACAACCAAAATGAGTATCAGAGCTCCAAAATGCTTCTCAGTCAGCTCTTCAGATACTTATGGATCCAGTGCAGTGGAGACCTGGCTGACTTTAAAATGCTCTGTGTCTTCTAATATCCTTTGTAGTCACTGAGGCATAAACAAAGTAATCATCTAATAAATCAGATAACCATCACCTAATTCTCATTCCTGTACTGGAAAGTCAGTTGCTTTGCCTGATGAGTGGTAGAAATCAAGAGACCGTGAGGAAAATGATCTTTTCTTACCAGTGTCTGTGACCCTCCACTGTAATTTAAATGCAAGAGGACATCCACTTCCCTCTTTGACCTCAGAAGTGGTGGGTAGCTGGTATTGATGAAAAACCCAGTATCAACCAAGGAGAGTTCCTCATTTGCTGTCTCCATCAGTTTATTTGGGAAGGAGTCTATCACTGTGTCTGAAACACAAACATTGACCATTACAACAGGTTAAGAACGACACCGGCTGCTCCTCTGCAGAAAGTTAAAGAGGGAAGAATAGTGAATGTAGCTCCCTGTTTTCCCTGCCACCGTTTGACTCAATATCAGCACAGATGTACAGGGTTAAAGTGACAACTAGAGCTTTTTTCTTCCCTTCCTTCCTGGAAGGCTTTGGCCCTAAATGGGAAATCCCTGCTGCCTCCTCAGGCTGAGTTCACTTTGTCCACTGGCATGCTCTCCACAGAAAACCACATACAATTTCACCCCTAAACCCACCCCAAAACATGAAATGCATTTCAAATCTGCCTTTCATGTCTACCATTTGGGGAAGGGGGAAGTGGAATCTCAGAAGTCACTCTTGTCTCTTCCTCCTCACTGGAACATGAATATCCAAACCTAAACCTCCTCAAATTGTTACTGAAGAACATGTGGTGTTACTGTGCCTTTCCAGGTAGAAAATCCTTCACTCTCCAGGTACTTGTTATGCATCTGGAAGCCTCTGATGAAATTGGGGTACTGTGCAATGGTTGGGCGTCCTGTTAAGACATCTCGCAGGACAGAAGAGAAGACGCTTGAGGGAGTGAAGAGACACGTGTCTACCTCATAGGGATTCATGGAGAGAAAGGGCTCCTCCTCTGCAAGAAGGGAAGAACAAGTTCCAAGTTGAAACCAGGGAGTAACTAATAACCACAGCTGGCACCATTCCCCATCCCAAAGGTAAATCAAACCCAGTGAGAAGTCCCTAAGGTCTAGCAAATACAACTCAGCTTTAGACAGGGAATAAAAGCAAGCTGCAAAACAATAAGTTCTACCTCCTAGGCTTCCCCAAAAGATGCTCAACATCTGTTGCAGCGTGTGGTGGAAGGGAGAGAGCCCAATGCCAAAAACATACAGGAGGACAATGCTGGCCTTTGAACAGGACACCTTCAGAGTGCATGTGAATAACACCCAGTGACAAACATTAGCTTGGTTAGGAGGACAGTCAGCTCCAGGTTCCCTGTGCAAGTTAACAGCAAGAGTGAGCTTTCTCCACAGGCAGTTTGGTGGAAAAAAAACAGGCCTCTGCAAGGGCCATTTTGTCTGCTGATGGGATTAATGCCCAGAGAGAACTATATCCTAACTTAACAAACTTAAGATGTGCTCTTAACATGACACGATTGTTACATGTCTGCTGACCTGCTTCTGCAGGAGGGTTGGAGTGGATGATCTCCAAAGGTCCCTTCCAACCCCTACCATTCTATGAAGACTGGTTTTGTGTCTGCATGTCTATTAGAAGAATGCACAGCTTTGCCAAAGCATTGCCAAAGAAGCACAGTTTCATTCTAAATCAGGCAAAAGAAACTCTTAGCTGACACCTCTGCTTTGCTTTCCTCATCTCTCCCTCTGATTTCAGCAGCACTTTTTTAGGCATTAACTGCACAGAATATTAGCTATTTACACCAATGGTATAAAAACCCTACAAATACAAGAATCCACACACCAAAAAGCCCTCCCAAACCCACAAAAGCATCTCACCAATATCTTTTACTCTGTCTCTGGTCCATCTGCACCAGAAGTCCTCTGAATCAACAGCCAAATTCCAGACATACATTGCATCTATGGAAAATATACTGCTCCACATGCCTGGAACGTGAAAGAGGGAACAGAAACTGATTGATGGAGTAGTCTTGAAGGAATTCTAGTTGATACACAGCTTCAGTCCTTCCACCTTAGCTACTTTCCTTCTGTCTGGATGGATACCTCTGTGGGCATCCTTACGTATGTCTTTACTAATACAAACTCTCACCTGCTCAGCCTGTTTGCTGGTGTCTTCCCAAGTGCTGTTCACCACAGACCACATGCCCACTCCCACCAGCTGTCCCTCCAGCAGGTCACCTTTCCCTCTTAATAGTCACCTTGCATGTAGCAGATGCGAGTCTCTGAGAGCCTCTTCACCATCCTTCCCATAAAGAATTCACTTCCAAAGTGTTCTGCACGAATGGATGCTCCATACTTCAGAAGACCAACTTCATAAGGAGTAAACTCCAGCCATTCTACAGCAACAAGCAGCCAGATCATGAAAAGGCAATAATATGTTAGCTACTGCTAAGCAGAAGAGTGCAAGAGGACAGGAACAAATCAGGACAAAGACACTGGCTGGCTCACAATATGCTATTCACACCAGCTCTAGCTGTACCTACGTTGCCTGCAGTACTAACAGCACAGAGTCCTTTCACATCAAGCAAAGGCCATCCCAAGCAATCCCCAGCTGAAAAGCTCTGGTCTGAATGAAACCACGAAGTGCTCCCCGCGGCTAATCTTATCCAAAAGCTAAGTATATATTGCTCACATGTAACTTGTTCCCTTTAGGGCACCAGTGACAGAGAGCTTAGCATTCAGCTGGTGTCATGTACTCAGCTACTCATTTTCAACAACACTGTGAAAATTCATACTAGAGGAAACAGGGATTTTCCTGCCACTGGACCCCAAATCCAGAGTTTTCCTCTTAACTGTTCAAACCAAGACCACGTGGAACCACCATAAGAACTGGAGTTGCTGCAAGGGTTTTGTGAACAGGATAAATTGTGAGGTTTATGGTATAACTTTTGTGGTATAACTCTATTTTTGCTTCACAGAACACTCCAATTCTGATGACTCCACAGGTCTGGATTGTTTCTTTTGAAGAGTTTGTCACTTGTCTGAAGTTCTAAAAGCTGAGGGGTTTTTGGCAATTAAGATGAGAGGGACTGTTGCATAATTAAAGCTAATTTACATGCATTTAACTCTTATGTCAGATGACTTATGAAGTTGTTAGGAAATCTAAATCCCAGCCATTACCTCTGAATGCCTGAGCACTGTAGTTGGATTTGAGGTTGATGGCCACATAGATGGGCAACGGGTTCTGACCGTTATCCACCGCCTGCCGCTGGTCCGACAGTCTGTGCTCATCTTTCTGGTTGGGATTAGAAATGGTTCATGGAATGAGGTGAGAAAACAACTTGTATTCAAAAATCACAGAATCTCAAGGACTGGAAAGGATCTTGAAAGCTCATCCAGTGCAACTCCCCCTGCCAGAGCAGGACCAGCTAGAACTCATCCGGGTGGGTTTGAATGTCTCCAGAGAAGGAGCCTCCACAGCCCATATGGGCAGCCCCTGCCAGTGCTCCCTCACCCTGAAGAAGTTTTCATCAGCTTTTATATAACGACTCATGTTTAGATTACTATCAATCAGGACTCCCAGGTCTCTCTTTAAAGAGCTGCTCCCCAGCAAGTCAATCCCAAGCCTGTACTGGTGCATGGGGTTGCTCCTTCCCAGCTGCCGGACTCTGCATTTGTCCTTGTTGAACCTCATGAGGTTCCTCTCTGCGCAACTCTCTCATTTCCACTAATGAAACAAATGATTTCCATTTCTCAGTGCCCAGTCAGAATATTTCATGACCAAAGCAATTCATTTACACTCTAAACATTTTGGTCCTCAGGTTTTTTTCTTTAAGAAGAATACCCTTTGACTGCAAAGCCATGGCTCCTTCAACTTCACTTCAAATCAAGAACAGTGTTTAAATAATGCATCTGAAGACACAGAATCTAATCAATCTCTATACTGATGATTTGCATTGGGATTTCTTCTCTTCTAGCTATAAAAGTTCATCAACTCATCAGAGTTCATCAATACCTTATCATGAAGCATGGATTCAATGACAAGTCCCCAAAGGTCTATGAAAGAAGTGTTATGTCCCTCTTTAGTCCTCTCCATCAAGTCATTATAGTAGTATTTCAGGCAATCCAAAGTAAAACAGCAGGTCTTGGATTTGGTGACTTGCTTACGAGCTTCCTTGATTGCATCCTCCAGGTATTTTTGGGACCAATTGGCATCTTCATATAAGTTTGCCATTGTCCTGAGGAAATGTGAAAAGAGAAGCATGAAAGAGGAATAATGCTGTGCTTTGCCTGCAGAGAACTTCTGTGCAACCTGTTTGCCTGTTGCTTCATTCTCATGGGGTTCACAACTGAAAACCTTTGCTGGAAGGTGATGAGTATTCTGTTCTAGGGAGCATTCACTACTAGTTTGCTCTCAGCCTACATTTGTTCCTGAGTATCTAACAGCTCCTGCCAGTGAGAGAACAGAGCAGGTATTGGGTCTTGGGCATGTGATGCTACAGCCATTCTTACTTGTCTCCTTGAAACCACAATGCAGACAAAGTACACTCAGATCTTCACATCTCTACAGAGAATGTGTGTCTGTTCACACATTTAGACAAACCTGATTTTCACTTACATACAGGACAGTCATTTCAGTGCCAAAAACTCTTCACTTCCACTCAGGTGTGGAGAAGCAGAGCTACCTAGAACCCACTTGATTAATATGAAGTTAAGTATGACACCATCTGCCATATGCTCACTGGGAGAAGGAAGCATTTTACAACAAGGAACCCTAGCTGCAGCTTCTTCAAGGTCAGTAAACTCAGTGTGATTCAGTTGACTGTGACAGTATTCATTCCACCAGCCCGAAAGATATCTTTTACCAAGTGGAGGTGCACTCTAAATCCAAAATGGAAGTGAGAATAACCAGCAAATGGACAGGTGGAAATTCTTCTTTCCATCTTCCTTCAATTTCCAGTCTAAAGACAAACTCGTTGCATTCAGTCTAAGGTATAATTGATAAAATATGAGAAGGTAATAGTGCATTGACAGGAAAATATCAGGCACAGGCTGTGTCAGTGTGGGGACAAAAGCAAGCTGAAGAATGTCACAAGTGATCTCTTAGGCTGTGTGCTTTGTTACTTTGCTCTAGGTGGACACAGAGGAGATTGTGGGGACCACAGAAACGCTTTTGCTTTGAGAAGCGCCACCTGAACTGATGGTGCTGTGCAAATAGCCAACAGTATTGAGCAAAGGAGTACAAACATCAACCTTGTTTGGGTCATTCTCACCATGTGGTACCCGATAAACCACCGATGTAGGTGATGCAATCCAAGAGATTGAGCTTCTGGAGACCCAGCAGGCTGCCGTACATGGCTGTCAGTGACCTGGTCCCTCCCCCCGTTGTGGTGATGGCCACAACAGGCACCTGAGCAACACAGAAAGGCACAAGGAGAGAACGTTTGTTAGAGAGAAGCAAGCCTTCTTGCTGCAGATACAGTCATTGGTATCAGATAACAGGCATTGATACAAGCAGGGATGCAAAAAAAGGATGTGCAAAAGGCTTCCGCTGCTGCCAGCTGACTGCTGGGAAAGGGAAGGCTTATGTCTTACCCACTCAAAGGCTTATGTCTTACCCACTCAGATCAGGTGGGAGGGAGGCTGTTTACTTACTACATAATTGGAAATCAACCTCATCACCCTGGAATTCTTCTCAAAGTGTATTATTAGGAGCAGTCATGGAAAATACAGGATTTACCATGCTGGAGGAGATTAAGGATCCGTGATTCTGCCTCTAACAATGGGCAATGTCTCAGAGGAACACACAGCACCCTGTAATCAGCTAGACCACACAATAGCCAGGATCTTCCTGGCCTCAGGCCATTAATTACTTTATATCCTGAAGCACAAGCATTGATAGGGCTTCCCCTCACTCCAAGGGCCAAGCACAATGGAAGTGTAATTGCAATCTCTTCCTGATCTAGTACAGCCTTTGCTCCCGTTAGCATCCTGAGCTGTGTGGATGCTCACACACCACGTGGGAAATGGCTAACTGCACCTTGAAGAAAACGTTCCCCCCATGCCATGAAGTTGAAAAACAAAAACCCAACCAAAAAAAAAAAACAACAACCCCTCAAAACTGATGTTCCACTTCTAATTGGCTGTTTCACCTACACAACTCAAAGGTGGAAGGTTCACTCTTGTCTTCCAGCGAGCAGTTGGTTTTCCTAACAATACCCTTCTGCTGCTGTAGGAACCACAGCTATTCTGTTTATTCACAAGCCTGTGTGAAAGTTTTCACTTCCTTTCCTGCAAAACCTTTTTAAAATACCATCACCCCACACCTTGTCTCTGGTAGTGAGCTGAGGCACACTGTTTCCCAGGCAGCATTCCCAAAGCTGTTCCATGGCTGCACACTGTTTTCCTCCTGACACCCATGAGCAACATCAAGAATAAAACAGGAATGGGTGAATCGAGGATCTGTTGAGATGTTTAGGGGGCTGTAAAGGCCTTATCCTACATTCCCTACTCTCTTACATGAACCAGCTACAGTTTCTCTTGCTCAGCCCTTACCCCATCTGGCCAGGCCTGCCTCAGAACAGCAGGATTAATTAAACTGGGGTCTGTGGAGGGAGGGTGGTTTCAATTGGTATGACAGGCCTTTATCCCCAGAGAGGAGTTGCTACCAGACACTGTATTGACTTGCCTCATGCTCTTTCAGATCCTCTTCCAAATGAAGAATCTTTTTCAGAGCAGCAGCAACGTATTTCTTCCTTTTCCTCAAGAACTCCTGCTCCTCCTTGCACAAACTAAACCCCAAGCGCACATCCAGGTCTCCTGAGCTGGAACAGACAAGGGCACAAATGAATGCACGTGTCATTTATAACTGATTTTAAGCCCTGGAGGGCAGTTAAAGTCAGCAAACTCCACAAATCATCTGTACAACAAAGTTCTTTGCTAAGTCCGCATGTTGATCAAGGAACAGAAGGAAACCAGAACATTTGTGTTGCCAGCAAGGAGCAGCAGTGAGGATGAAGAGGATTTAGATCTCCTGTGAACACAGGCACAGACACAAGACCCACAAGCCAGGGAAATGTAACCACAAGAGGTCATTTCGGGAGTAGTTCTGTTCTATATCCATTCCTTTATGCCACTAGGACATCCTGGACAACTCAAGGGGTGACATTATTGCCTGTTCTTTGGTTTTGACAGCTCACTATCAGCATTTAAAGTGAAGGTCCTAACGATCTATGTGGTGGAGCCTGAAATGCAGAATAAACATCACCCCCACTGCTCAGCCTCTGTGTAACCCACAGCCTGCTACCTATGTGCTGGATAGATCTCTAGGGAAGCATTTGCCAGCTTCAGCCTGCAAATAGATCAGAAGATCCATTAGTTTTTCCACGTGGGCAGCCACACTGAGTTTTATTTCCCTTGGGAAATGTGAAGCACAAGCCCCTAGGAAAAAAGTAAAACAGGCAGAATAAAAGGTACAAACTCAGTCAACTGGCAGCTGGTTTGTGCCCTCAGGATCACAAATAAACACTTGTTGCTGTGAAGAGCATTTAATATTGATCAAATCTGGGTCACATCACCCTCTGGTGGCTGCAAACTCTGTCCTGAACCAAACTTTTACCAACATTTCCCAAGGATGGAATGGATGTTTCAAAGGTTTGTGTCACTAAACTGTTCTCCAGCACCTTTGGTATATGCCAGTGTCATTTGGAAAATGGAATCAAGGTCAGTTCATTGATCTTATAGAAGTCAACAACTTTCTTAGCTGTGATTGACCTTTCCCCTTGCTGTCTCCATAAATCGGGATCTGTTAGATTTCCTTCTCCACACATTATGGGCTGAGATTGAGCAGGTAGCTCTTCTTCCTGTGGTCTGAATTGCATCTATACAAACTACTCCCACGCTCTGAACATCCACCTTGCTTCCCCTTTCTGTGTCTGACCCAATAATAAGGATGCTGTGAACCACGTGAAGTTTGTAGCTGTAGCATAAAAACCTCATTGGCTTGAGTTCTACCCATCACTGGTGCAATCTGCTCCCTGCAAGTGGGTTGGCAGAGGTGTAGCTGGTGTGGTCTCTGCTCAGTGAAGCAGGAGGAGGAGCAGAAGACAAGCTGCCCTGTGTTTGTTTTGGTGACTTTGCAAAGTCAAAAGAGGATGGAGTTTACTTCAGTATTTAACACAATCACTAGGTGTGTAGTGCAGTTTTACTCATGTTTAAGAGGAGCAGTCAGAAAAGAGCATCATTTACCCTGAAGAAACCTACACCAAGGCTCATCCTGAACTGGGTGATTCTGTAGCTGCACTTACCTCAGGTACCACGTGAGTACAGGACAGAGCACTCACGTGGCACAAGTTCATCTCTTCACCTACCATAGAAAAAAACCCTAGATAACTGCTTTGCAGTCATCCTGGATAACAGGACAAAAAGGGGTTATCTTACCATTTTCTTGCTGTCAAGCACAAGTGAAAGGAATGATCCTAGAAAGCCAGAAAGTAAAGATGGTTACCACCAAGTTCCAGAGCATTTCTTTCCTTCAAGCTCAGGCAGTGCTCATATGGTAACAGAGGAAGCTCTCAAACACCAACTCCTATGGCTCAGGACACTGTTTTGTTACAGTTAACCTCACTCCCTGCTCTGGGGTGCTCTCTTACCTAACAAAGCTGCGTGTTTGGGGCAGTTAGTGTGCCACAAGCTTGCACACTCCCAGTGGAAGGAGCAACAAGAATGAGGCAAGCTACTTCATCAATAAGAAAGGCCAAAACAAATACATCCAAAAGCACTCTCATTTGCCACATTTAGACAAGTTAAGACCTGAACTGAATTCCTCCAATACCCCAAAAGACATTTTTGGATGTATGTGCCTAGGACAGATGGTTTTTGTTCCTTGAAACCACCGATTTCTAGTTTTGAGATGCTTGTTTGCAATGCTTTTTAACACCTACTTCCTTAAAAGCAAATGTGACAGTCTCAATTGTTTTAACAATTGCAATGGATTAGCTGCACAGTTTCACACAGTGGCTTTGTTCACTTGCTGACTTCATTTCTAGCAGGACAACCTTAAGCACAATTTGAAGGTACTTTACAAAGGTTCATGGCACTCACCTCTTCCAGCATTACTTCCTTCTGCAAAGGGAGTGAATTCAGAGGGAGAGAAAGAAGGTTGGATTTCTCTGTCTCATTTCCACCTGCCAGCTGAAACAATGCAGAAAGTAGCAGAGATGCACTTGTGAAAGATTTGCCCTCTGTAGAACTTGTGCCAAGAGGGCTCAGCTCAGCTCATTGGTTACATTAATTACTACTTCTAGTTTCATTCACGTTAATGATAACATAAAGAAGGAGAACATACCTCTTCTGGCAATGTGACATCTAGTCTTGTCTGGTCATTTATGACACAGTGAAAGACAACAATCCTAAGGCTGGGATCAGAGTCCAGCAAAACCTTCTGGCTGCCTTCATGGGATCCTTTCACTGTAAATGTGAGCTCCTGGTCTAAACACAGAGGCAGTGAACAAAGAGAGTTTTCAGTATCCCAAGCAAACACATACAACTAATGAATAGAATCTGTCTGAACACTTTTTGTCTGACCCTTACACCATGATGATTAAATAAACATTGAGTGGCCAGGACTGATTTAAAAGTGATAATTAAATAGACATCAATCAAGTAGCCAAAACTGATTCAAAAGTGATGATTAAATAGACATTGAGTGGCCAGGAGTGATTTAAAAGTGATAATTAAATAGACATCAATCAAGTGGCCAAAACTGATTTAAAAGTGATGATTAAATAGACACCGAGTGGCCAAAACTGATTCAAAACTGACACATAAGACATCTTAGTGGATGTGTATCAATCATTGACATCCAGGAAGCACATGTTTCTGAAACACTGCAGCATGCAGTTTGGCAGGTGCTGGCCATGAATAAACAAACTCCAGCTTTAGGTTTCAAGCTGCATGAGTTGAAAGGCCTTTCTGGATTATTCACATGGAATAAGGGAGTCATTTGTTTGATGTCAGTCTGTTCTGGTTCATCACATACAGCTGACACTATGCTGTGCCTGATACAACAGCCAGATGATTCAAGCCCCAAAATTCAGACTACTTGACATCCCTTTGGATGTGAAAGCCTTTATCTTTATCTGTGCTGTTCTCTTGCAAGATCAAGGCCAAAAGGCATATCATTTTAGGTCACTAACTTCTCCTCCCCACGTTACACTTGAGGCTGAAAGGTCCTACAATGCAAATCAGCCATTGTCACCATTTTCTTCATGAAGGTTGATCTTTCTGCTGATAAATTATCTCAGAGCAGCCACAATTTGATATTTACTCCATGAGCACGAGCTATTGTTTCTTTGAGTCAACCTAAAGACTGGTGAAGGGTCCTGCTGTATTTATCAGAGCAACGTTTTACAGGCAAAAGCCTAAGTTGGTCTTGCTTTGCATTTTGTGCAGACTCCTTTGATAACCATCTTTGCCATTTCAACTTGAGAGTTTAAGTCCATTATGTTTGCTCAAGCAACCAAAAAGCAAAAACCTCCACCAGAAGCCTGAATGAGCAGCAATTATGTACATGCTCCAAACCAAATGAAGCATGAAGCACAGGAATTCTACATATTCATTCAAGGATCATTTTCAAAGATGACTCCAACTTCATTGTAAAACCTCCCCTTGAACATACCAGAACCAAAGAGAACTGACACGTTTTCCCCCAAGTTTTGGATTCTAGTACATATGTGGCTATTTTGGCATCAGTTTAGGATTTGCCTTGGGACTAAATGCTTGGCTTAACTTGAATCTTGACAGATGCAATCCTTCTGCAAGGTGGGGCATGGTGAAAGGTATGTGACACAGCCAGAGGAACGTGTGCAACAAGTGATTAGTTTTCCCAACATCTGTTGTAATGACTGAATGACAACACCAAAACAAGAAGGTTAATGAAGCAATAACCTCACTTGTGGACTGCTGCTTTAGCTTCCTTGGATCCACTCTAACCTCCAAACAGGAAACCTCCCGTGCCTGTGGAGCAAGAGAGGATAAACGGGGATTGAGAGAAGTGTCGATGTCACTGCAAGTGATTCACACTGTTCTCAACCAACTCATCTAGTTATCAATGTGCAACATGATTGCCACCTGTTATTATGCCTTCAGATAACATGAGAGCAAGAATGACACAGGATTTTTTTTTGCTAAGTCTGAAGGTAGAGAGCTGCCGGAGCTTGGAGAGATAATTAAGCCAAGAAGATGAGACCTATTCACACTAATAGGTATGCTGAGATGGGAGACTCTTGTTATGAGTCTTTTAGCACTTTCTTCATTCATGGGTGAATAATGGGTAGGAGATTCAAGCTTCTAGAACAAAATAGGTGTCACGTGGGTGCTCAGAATGCCTTTGCAGGTGGCACTGCACTGCAGTGACATGAAAACAATGATCCTTTGTGTCACTATTTCTCAGCTTTGGGACACAGCTCAAAGTATCCAGAGTTCAAGACACAAACATTTGTTATGCAAGCACAAGGAAGATTGTGAGAAATATACATTACCACTAGTACTCCATTGGTTATAATGCCATCAGGATAGTCCAGACTGAAAAACAGAATGTAAAACAGAATGTCATGGGTGGGACAACTCAGAGAAACATTGAAGTCTGTGAGTTAACACATTGCTCACTTCACTCCCCATCAACTTGGACATTTTAACATTCTCACTCAAAAACACTTTAAGGTTTTTATCCAGCATAGTTCTAGATAATGAGCTGTTTGGTAAGTTTTCCCATCCCCCCCATGACAGAATATGAAGCTGGTTCTCTGGCTCCTGTGTTTTTTCACACTGGCTTTAGGAAACCATGACAGGGATTCTGTTATGTGCCATACTATCACATCCATCTTGATTGTTTCCATCATGATATGGTTTGACCCAAAGCTTTGTACTTGAAAAATGATTCCACTTGGCTAGAGTTCCACAGCATTCCAGAAGTTATCACAACAGCAGAAGAAATTGTACTCACTCCCTCCCAGAAAGTGATTTGCAAAGCACACATTAGATTTGAACACCTCACTGTATGGATGTGTTTCCACCTACCCATCTGAGGCAGAAGTGGATTCACACACTTGCAGACATCATTTTTTGTACCCTTCAACATTATTCCCTCAGAAAAGTCAATGTCTCCTTAAAGATCTCTCGCAATTCACCATTTCTTTTACATTTCCAGGTGTCAATTCAGATGGTATCTCAATAACCCAGATCAGTTCAGAGAAGATACAGACAGAAAGTTATTAAGGACAGAGCACCAACTCCCCAACCTGCTACACACTGCACAAGCTGTTTATTCACACTTTACAAGCTAAAGGTTACACTCAGAGGTCTCAAACAGCTGAGATGTCTTCATCTCAGCTGAAACCAGGCAGCACACCTCCTTTAAACTCAGGTGACCTTGTTGCTATCCATTTTAAGAGAAGGTTTATCACAGCTATTAAATTTTGGTATGAACACCACATGCAAAACCTTCCCATGACAAAGAGAACTCTCCTAGGATGTCAAAGCTCAGGAACAGTTCAACATTTCATCTCCAAATCAGTATTTTTCCTTGAAGGGAACAACACGAATTGGTTATGTACAGTGAAGAGCACCCAGGAGCAACTTCCCAGTAAAAACCAACCAACAAACCCAAGAAAACTAAACCAGTTACACACTGAAAAGAAGAACTTTACTTAAGGATATTTTATGGTCTTATTTTGAAAGTGTATTTTCAAAGAACATGGTTCAAGAATGGGGAAAAGACACTCAGTGTTTCCACCTGTGTGCAGGGAAATAGGTTCAAATTCAGCTCATTTCAGATGCAAACTTCTGCACCTACTTGGTAGGCAAATGGTTGTAACATAACATGAAATATGGTTTCATTATCCTCAAATACTTTGTGAAAAAAACAGCAGAGAAACAGCACGGTGCATATTAAAAGATTTCAGCCTGCAGAGGCTGGTGGAATGAAGGTGGAAAGACAGCAAAAGATGTCTCTTCACAGAGGTAAATATCCAGCATTGTGTAGTATTACTTGAGGTACTGTTAGCAGCAAAGTGTACAGTTAGACTGACAGAAGGTTCAAGGCACAACCTTCCATGTGGAAAAGCCTGCACTGTTGCAAAGAACAGCTTGGAAGGATCAGGACAACCCAGGCTTTAAGCACTGACTGCTGAGATGTCACTCTTGGGGTGTCACCTCTGCAGTCACTGCTGTAAGCAAGCCCAGCTGCTGTTACCTGCTTACCCTCCTGCACACACTGCACTCCCAACTTCAATCCTCAGTGTCAAGCTTTCTGCTGGTCACAGCATATGACAGACGTTTTCCAACACTTCTTTTCTTTCTCAGATACTTTAAAGCAAGGGTAAGGATCAGTAGGTTAGAGAAGAGCAACGGCACTCACCTTTCTCTGAAGCTTTTGAGACCAGCTGTGGCTAAAAATACAGATTGAGCTGGGTGCAGAAGAGCTCTTACTGTTCAGGTTGGCAGGAAGCCTTGGATCTTTTGCCTCTCTTTGGAGCACAGAATCATGTCCACTTCTCAGGGCTAGCTGGTAATTTCTCTAACAACCAACCTACACATCCTAACACTCCTCTCCTCCATCACAGCTTGTGATCTTTGGCCTTTTTACATGCAGATGTCAGTTTTCCTATGAGAACTGAGTGCATGTCATGGTCTGGGAGGAAGCCAGGAACAGAGACCAATCTTCTCCACAAAATGCCTATTAAAGAGGTGCCTAAACTGCTGCAGACTCTGTGAGCCCAGGGACCATTTCTCAACATGTAGTATGGATCACGCTGCCATCTTCTCCTTTCCAGATCACTGCTGGCATAACAGAATGGGCAATATTGTATGGGAAGTCACAGTCACACATCCATTACAGTTCACATTTAGAGTAGATCCCCATTCTGTTTCATCAAAGAAGCTGGATGTTTTTGATACCTGTCTACAAAACATGACTTCTTTCATGTCAGATCCAGCTTCCTCTTCCTTTAGGAGCTTCCACACAGTGCAAACTACTTCTCTGAGCTTGCTAATGATTCCTTTCTCTTTAAAGACAAGCATGGGGGGTGAAATATTCCAATTAAAATAAAACCCCCTGCATTCACCTCAAAGATTCTTTGGTTGACATCCTTGTTGACTTCAAACAGTGTGTTCCCTGAGGTCCTGTAATCTCCTGCCACCGACACAAACATGACCAGTTCATTTGGCCAGCAATGGATGGAGATTTCAGCCTACTCAGCAAAGCAACCAGCTAGCATGATCTGCTGATGTCCCCTCACACATGGGGGAAAATGTCTCAAAATAACAAAGCAGAAGTACAGAAAGAAAAGAAAAAAGAGACTTTTATTTGCTAAAAATCACCGTTTGTGCCACATTTCCACAGTTCACATTCGACTTTCATACAACTTTTTGTACACCTATTTACATTTGTTTAAATGGGCTTTGCTTTAAACATTGTCTTTCACATTTGAGAAACAAAAAAAAAAAAGGAAAGGGAGGAGGAGCTGAGATGTAGGGTTGTGTAAGAGTGGTTCTTCATTCTTCTAAGAGCTGTGAGATGCACGTCCTCACTTTGAGACTCCTGAAAGACAGAAAGAGGTCAAAAAGAAGCTCAGAGCAGATAGAGCAAATACTTGGGGTCCTCCAGACCTCTACTTGGAAACTCAAAGTACCTTTTAGTTCATCAGAAGTCTCTTGGTGGCCTCTTAATATCAGGTGTGGGCTTCAGAACAAGTCAGATGGGAGGGAGATGTTGAGTGAGCGAAGCCACCTGGTCCAGCGGGACCCAGTCCTTGAGGTAACTTGTACAGGCTCCCGCTGATCCTGGACCCTACCAGTGGAGCCAGAAGGGAGAAAGCTCCCATTACCATTGCTAATCAGCAGAAAACACCACCAAAAAAAAAAACCCATTGAAGTATGCAAATCAGCAACCTGTGTACAAGGACCTTACCTCTTCTCTCAGTGCTGCTCAAGGGCAGCAGCTCTCAGGGCCCAGAAAACACTGGGCGGGTGTTTGCAATCCCTTGGCTCCCTTGCTGGTGAAAAGGAACTTGGAGGAAAGGAGCCTGCCTTCCTCTCTGTGTTGTTAGCATCAAACATGTGGCTCTCAGTGACTGCCACAGGTAGTGGCAGCAGAGAGGTGAGCAGGTTCTGCGGGAGTGCCATATAAGACTGAGGCACAACTAGAGAGGGCATTCCTCTTGCAGTGATGGACACCAAGCTACCAGAATGAAGATTTGTTTCCATTCTCAAGAACAGACAGTGGGAATGAATGCAGAAACCAGTTTCATACAGCTCACCAATGTATAGTGAGGAAGTTTTTGCAACATCCATAGGCCAAAGTAACACAGAGTGAGGTCAACAGGCAAAGAAATATAGGAATTAGAAAGTCGCTTTTAGAGGTGTGACCCAGGAAACTTTCTTGGCCTGGGATTACATTTCATGTGTGACATTATTCATCTGAGGTGCTGGAAAGAAAGAAGAGGCTAATACAGTGTCTTTTGCAACTAGTAAAGTCAGGAATAGGGATGGAGAAGGAATGAAAAAACTACTTCAGGCCAAACGTGCTGGGAACAATGATTCATCGCAGACAGAAACTGCCATATTTACCCCCCCAAAAGTATGTTCTCACTGTTCCTATCACAACATCAGATTAGTAGAAACTGTCCCACTTGGTTAGCTGCACTTCTTGTTACTACTATGATTGGCTCTCCCACTCTGAACATCAATCTCTGTCAACACTTGTCCCATCGAGCAATGCCAAAAGCCCTGGCCAAAACCTGTTGATCTTTTTCAATACAGGAGACATCAGTTTGCTTCACAGCTTTCTGATGACCTATCTCAGCTCCTTCACTTCAGTCTCTCAGATCTTTTCAGTCCCAGCCAGTAAAATTCCTACCCAGACAGAACCTGCAGAAGTTGCCACGTTTCTGACTTGATCTAGTGAACGTGTCTCCAAGGAAAGAAAATTGGCTGCAAGGTCCAAGGGAAGAGTTTGATACAGAGCCAGTGCAGACATGTTCCAAGACTCATTCCAACCTCCATCCCCATATACAAACCCCCTCACAACATCCAAGCCAGACATCCAACCTGGACCTCCTCCATCATGGTTCTATGTACCAACATCCTCTGACTTACAAAGGAAGGGAGACCCTAGACAGGCCATTTGGGACACTAATTGCCAGTGTCAGTGATGTCATGACACTCCTAGGCTGTGATAGGTACTATTTCTCTTGTCTTTGCTGCACCTTCTGCCAGTTTTGGTGCACAGCAAACAACAAAATACCCACCCTGGTGAGTCTGTGGGTTGTAATAGGAGATTCTGGGACTGCTTTTGTGCTTGTGAGCACTGGGATCACTTTACTTGTCCATGCATAACACTGAGCTAATGCCCTTCCTCCAGCAAGCCTCCACTTCTCTCTTTGAATAACATGTTGTTTATAGTCTTCACCAACACTGTGTCCTGCTAGGCCTCCTGAAGTGCCTCAAAAGTCTTGAGAAGGCCCCAGCAATACTACCCCTCCACTAAGATGGTTTTAACACTTTCAGTCCAATAACATGGATTGAATTGGTAACAGAAATCTTTTCAGGTAACTTCCTCACAGTCATAAAGCATGTTATGGACAGACTAGAACACCCCTGATCCTGCACCACACTCATTCTCCAGTTAAGGGCATCAGGCTCTCAGATTTCTCCACACTTATCCCCTTAAGCAGTCAACTCCCACAGCTTTCAAGCCTAACAAGTGAAGCTAGTACTGCTGGCTCCTCCAGTTTTCCTGGTTCCTCAGTTCTTAGCCTTCCACAGGGATCTTTGTTCCTTACTTTATATGCAGGATATGCAGTTCCTCTTACTGCTGGAGCTGATACTCAAGTCTACCACAGCTCCCCACGTGTATCCAGACAAGTTGAAGAGATCAACTTACACAAGAACATTCTATAATGCTATGGGATTTGAAAAGGCAGATTGGAAGACATTGAGGTTTGGCATTTCTTCCTCTAAGGGTCATAACTCAATGAATATTGCAATTGCCCTCATACTGCCTTGTGTATTGAAAGGAAAACGAGGAAGTTGGTGCTCAGGACAAGAAATGACACTGTCAAATATTTCACTCCTACAAATACTCTGAAATCCCAGTTGATGAGATTTGACACTTGTAGGTTTAAGCAGCACTATCACATAGGAACCACCTTTCCAGATGGTTTCAATCTGTGTTACCGCTGAATACAACAAGTTGATTTAAAATGTAGGACTCTACTCACGTGTTCTGCAGTGTGAACTCCACCTCCAGCTCCTCCCGTGCCTGAAGAGGTGGGGAAGGAGAAAGAAAGGTATGTTCATTCTCTTTCCTCACAGCTTTCAGCACACCAGTCACATATCATCAACTCAAAAAGAAGGTGCTAAAAGTAGCTTTTGGAACTCATGCATTGCCACATGAGCATGCAGACATACAAACTGCTACTCTGACAAAACAGTCACTTGCCAGATTTTAATCCCCACTCCCACTCAAAAAGAATCAGCTGCTTTAATATCATTACAATAGAAAGTGGCTGAAAATTCAGATCTTAGGTCAAGAGCCAACAGATTTGCCAGAAATGTTCAGAATTAAGGTTCAGGTAGTTCATTCAAGTCTGTTCCATCCTAGATTTTTAGCACAGAGATCTGTTCTTAACAGAAACTAAACACAACACTCATACGAGGATTTTAAGTCTTTCTTACAACAGCAGCAAAATACAGTTTAAGTAGATTTTTCTCTATAAAGAAACAGTGTGAAAGGATATATTTAGCTGGAAGGAAAGAACTGGCTTTTGGTCTCCCCAGTTTCGTTGCTCACCTGTGGATTCAGCTGAAACTTCACTCGAACCGTACGTCCTACAGTGAGCTTATCTATGTCAAAGAGCACTGTGCAGAGCTCATCATCCCTGGTGACCGTGTCTTCATCACACACCTTGAGCTCCAACACATTCTGCAAAGACAGGTTAAGAATACTCATGGGCTTACTTCTATATCTAAGAGCTGGACATGTTCCTGTGCCACTTGATCTAGGTGAGACCTGCTTCTGCAGGGGGTTTGGCCTGGATGATGACTAAAGGTCCCTTCCAACCCCTACCATTCTATGATTTTATAAGGCAGGAGAACATCAAGACTATGTTTTCCTCCCTCCCCTCTCCAGTTTTAGGGGGAAAAGGAGAAAGAGAAACAGCAAGGGAAAAGGATTTGGGAGTATTAGACTTCACATTACTGATAAGAGTATACACACAAAGGTTTGTCTGCCTGGAGAAACAGCACAAGCAGGTCACACAGGACATTGATGAATTGGTGATAAACAACTCTATTAAATATTTCTACATTCATTTTATGGCCTTTGGCTCTAAAGGTATCAAACAGGCACAGTTACATGAGGAATGTTTAAAGGATTTCCTTTCCATCATACCTAGAATGAGCTGATCTGTTACTTTATAGTGATCTTTATCTTGTGTCTCACTTGTACATGGCAAGATGACAAATAGATTAGTAAGGACATATTCTGCAGGGCATTTAATTGCTTCTCACTGCTTCAGTAAAGCAGATGTTAAGGTAACAAATAGCTGTAAGAGAACAATACCAAGCAGGATGTAATTAATCATAGAATGGTAAGGGGTTGGAAGGGACCTTTAGAGATCATCCAGTCCAACCCCCCTGCAGAAGGTCAGTCTAGATCAGGTCACATAGGAACATGCCCAGGTGGGTCTTGAGCTTTAGCTGAGGAACCTTTAACACCTCCAGTGTTTGGAAATGAGATGTGTGCTACTTGGGTGATTGCAGTTTGGCATCATCTGCCTATCTGCAGACAAGAAAGCGCTCCAAATCCTTGCCGTTCCCTACCTTGACCCGACGGTCAATCTTGTAGCAGAAAGCTTCATTCCAGACAGGGTTTCTGCAGTTCCTGATGGTTCGGGTTCTGACCTTCTCAGTTGAGGCAGTGGGAAGCCACAGTGTCACATAACAATCTGAAAGGGTGACTGTACAACGAGAAGAGGAGCAGAGAGATGTTGTACCCAGAGAAACAAGCACTGTGAACATTTAACTCTAAGATACACATTAGAGGATTTCTGCCCAAATGAGGAGTAAATAACACAACAAAGTTCTCCTGGGGAAGCAGAAGTATCTTCATACCTTTGCTATGCTCATTCCCACTTTTTCACTCTCACTCCAACTTGTTTTAGGACATGACTTGGTATCTGCAATAGCCCTGTGCTCTACATGCAGCAGACATCCATGCTGCACTTAGCTCTCTATCCATGACTATCCCAATGAGTGGGGCAGCCTGATGCTGATAAAACATGAGAGTATCTGCTAGTCTGTGCCCCTTGCCATGCACCGTTGCATCAGCTCTAGGATGGCTCCTCAGGCAACACACCTCACAACCTGCAATATGGGCTGCAGAGAGACTTCCAGCAGTTCCTCCCTAGATTTGGTACCCTAAGTAAGTGAAAGCATTTATCAAAGCACTGACTTCAATGAAGAGCAACAGATTCTTTCTTCCCCATCAAAACTTAAACAAAGTGCCAGGGAATGAGATTTGCAGAAGCTTGATGCAGGTGCTGATGGCCTTTCTCTTATCCTTATAATGCAATGCCCATTCTCCTTATCTTCCATTAGCAATGCTCAACCAGTCATCTCCTTCTTGCAGAGACTTTGTGAGTCAGAAGAGGTCAACCAGTTCAGCCCACAGTCAATCCCAGCATCGTACTCAAAAGCTGTGTAATTACATCATATTCAGCACCATTTTCTCCACATATTTCCTCTCTGTCTTTCAGTAACAACTATGGCATTTAGGTTTTTCTCTCTGTGCCTTTATCATACAGTTACCCCAAAACCTTGGTGATGGCTGTAGGAAGGAAAGCATTTCCACACAGTGTTCAGAAGGCAAACCTGCTCAGAAAACCATGACCCATCAGATGTTCAGCTGAGGCATAACTTTAGGCAGATTCAATGGTTAATGGTGATGAATGCCACAGTTTCCATTTGCAAAGGGCTGAATGGCAATGTAAGGATTAAGCAAATAAGTATATTGAGGAAACTTGAATGACTTGCCCAAGGTCTTATACTGCAGTCAGTGTCAGGGTCCAAAACACTGCCTAAATTTCCAGGCCTATATCCCTATCTATTAAAATGTTCTTGCTCTGGAACAACAGGAGGAAGGAAAGACTTTTCAAGCCTATTTATTTTTCACTGGTGAAGTCAATAGCAATGTGACAATCCAAGACCTAGAAGAAAGACTCACTTCAATAAATCAGGCTCAAATACTTCCATAAGAAGAAAATGGGGGGAAAAATTGAGTTTTTTTCAGAAATCAAACTTTCTGATGAGGAAACACTGGCTGAAACCTATTCAAAACTCTCTGACAGCTGCACTTTAAATCCTTGAGGTTCTGGATTTGGGGCATCTCAAGGATGCAAAGGCAAAGGTACGATATTCATCTCTTCTTGAGACCAGAATACATACCAATAGAGCAATATGATGGTGCACTGATCAAGAAAGGCTGCACATTTCACTGTGGGAAGGAGGAATTGTGAGCAATTTGTTCCTGAGGAGGACAGTCACAACGAATTGAAGCATAAGCAGGGCAACCTACTGGAGTACACCAATGCACACACAGCATGGTTTTGCTTGTACTGCTGGTTTTTCACAGTCATTCCTACTACTGATGACTTGACATTTGCATAGAATCATAGAATGGCAGGGTTGGAAGGAACCTTTAGAGATCATCCAGTCCAATCCCCCTGCAGAAGCAGGTTCACCTAGATCAGGTCACATCGGAACATGTCCACGCAGATCTTGAAGACCTCCAAGGAAGGAGATCCCACCTCTCCTTGTTTCTGCCCAGACATTCTGTGGGGAATACTCAGCTTTTGAGGTAAGAAAGGACAAGAATTTTCATCACTTCAAGAGCAGCCTCCTGCTAAAGCAGCTAAGCCTGATGTCACAAGAGTGAGAAACACATCTCCCACAGCGAGGTGTGACAGCAAGAGACCAAACGCATCACACACCTCGCTTGAATTACCCCCCTCTTCACACTTCAGAGCAGAAAGCAAAGCTTCAGTACCTCAATAAAACTCATTCTTGCAAACTTGCAGCAATGGATCTTTTATTCCTACACTCTTTAAGAATGGTAACATTGACCAAATAACATCTTCTTTCCTTTGGAAAAGACAGAAGAAAGATGCAGCAGCATTAGAGGTACTCACGGAAATCTGCCTTCCGGACGTTCCTCACTCGTAGGATTTTGACAGTGAGCAAGTTGAAAGGAGATACTGGTCTCTGAATGACAATTCAGCAAAAGAGAAAATAACAGAGATGTCACTGAGGTGAATATTACAGTCTGTAGGCACAGGCTACTGTCACCTTGAAGTTCTAAGGGCGTGGATAAAACATTTATCCATCATTTATCAAACCAACGAGAACAGTTGTAACAACTCCACAGTTTTGTTTTTTTTTGTCCCAGAAGCATTTTCAGGCCTGAAAACAAAGATTATTGTAAAACAGATTATTATAACAGAATAGATTTCAAAACCAACACCCAAGATGAGGTTATGTGCTGAGAGTTTTATTTAACAAAGATCACTTCTAACGCCTTTCCATTGTCACCCCAATCAACACCCCTCCAGCAAACATGTGTGTGATCTCACCTCACACATGCCACTGCCTGCAATGGAACAAACTGTCTCTGGGACACCAAACACTGTCACAGGAGCTGTGCAAATGGAGCCAAGCAAACACCACGCACCAGCAAAAGCTCCTGCACCAGCACAAGCTCCCATGCACAGACTGAGAAGCCAGAAAGGCAACTGACAGAGACAAAAATACTTCTCATAAAGACTCTGATCCATCTCCAACCTTCAGTTCCGATCTCCAGCAAGAAAGCTACAAAAGTCTTTCCAGAGATGAGCTTGGGAATTAGCTCACAACTCCACTAAATACCAGACAGCTTGGGCTGAGAGATGTTAATACTCTTACATCTTGTAACTTCCATGGCTTATTCATCTTCATGTTCCTCAGGCTATAAATTAACTGCCCATTTCACCTCAAAGGTAAGTGCTTAACACCTTCCTCACTTCTCTCACATTAACAGCTCCTCTATTTCACAGGTACCATCCTTCCTTTTGAAACCATCACATGTACAGTTATCATCTCTCAACACTTGCTCAAAACTGGTACATAGCTTTGAGGCTATTGATTTTCCTTTGGAAGAGAAACAGATGTCTGGTGCTTACGAACTTGTCTAATCTTTCTACCTAAACCATTTGGTAAGAACAGATGCTAACTCTGTCCATAAACCCTCTCACTCCTGCACTCATGAACATGCTACACCCCAATACAGGGTCCTAACACAAACACATGGGCTTTATTGACTTGGCATCTGAAGTTCCTTTGTTAGTCCTAAGCAGCAGAAGGGAAGACAATGTAATGATGAAGATGTAAGAGTTGCAGGTGAGACAGCAGCAGGAGGGTCAATGTAGTCACTGAGAAGGACACTCTTGTTCTGCATCATCTTTACCTGTCCAGACTCTAGCACAAGGCACAATTTTATGGTGCTCAGTTTGCAAGCACTTGTATTGTCAGCTGTGGGCCATGTCAGCTGTCTCAAAGAACACATCACATGTCTACCTGCTCCATTATCACAAGGGAGACCTTGGACAGGCACATTGAGAGAAAACAGTTGGATCTTTTTGAGGGGGAAAAAAAGAATAATATTATAGTCCCAAATGAAAAGCAATCAAAAGGCATCATGCTCAGACTACGTGCTCAGAACTGCCAGGGCTACCTCTCTCTATATGCATGAAATAGAACTGGGTGAAACACAGAAGCATTCCTCGGTACAGGGACCAACAGGCAAGGCTTGTCTGTCCCTGCCAAATCTACTGATGTGTTTCCTACACTTATGCTTGGTCCTTGCTTTCCCACCTGATAAATGCTAAAGGGTTTTGGTCTCAGCAGTGCTACTGCAGCAGAAGAGGAGCATATCCTTACCCAGGAAGGATGGGGCTTGCATCCCTTGAATACAGGACAGGCTTGTTAGATCCTATATAGGCTGTATTTCTATCTGTATCTGAGGGAAGCACTGGAATGACTAGGCTTGACACCACTTCCAAGGGATAACCTTTTGTCAGCTCTTTGAAAACAAACATCTAGACCTCTGCTTTGTGCAGCTCAAGTTGATAGAGGTGTCTACCAGCAGCTCTAAGTGGTACACAGAGATAGGTTCTAAGAAGGGTGTTTCTGTGCTCAGCTGTCCCCATCCCCATAGCTGTACCTATTTATGCAGTTCCTTGGTCAGTTGTCCCAATCTCCATCCTGGTGTAACACTCCAAACATATCAAACCAAGCCTCAGTGCTTCACTCTGGGTTGTAAAGTCTGTTCCCATACTGGAGACTTGGAAGCCAGACCTCAAAGCTTTTAACTTTTGGTCAAGTTTAGCTATCCCAAGTCACACAGAAAAACTACTGAGGGGGGCATTTTAAACCAGATATAATCTGCTAGTAACAGCCAATGAACTTCCACATCTTCCCCTGTAGTGTGACGATGCCCATGTTGCAGGCTAGGTAAGTTCTGAAGGCCACAAGCCTCCTCAGGTCAGTTCTTAGGCACACTTTGACTTTCAGCTTCTATATTTCTGTTGTCTGAGAGGTGATTGTTACCTCAGCCACCGGAAACACAAGCCAAGCATTTGAATAATGACTGCTGAAACCACTTAAATATATGGGTTGCAAATGCAGGACTTGGTCACACTGGCCTACGTCACATCCAAAGTTCAATTAAGTCTTGTGGCATACTTGTGCAATCCTGACATATTTAAGTCCTAGGGAAGGCAATAGGAGCATTCACATGCATTAGTGCTCACCCATATGAATAAGAGTTACATAACTGGGCCCTGAAACTGCTCTGTTTCAGCCCAATTCCTACCTTAAAGGTCTTTTCTAGAGGGTTTTTCTGGAGGAAACTGAAGTGGAACACAAGTTGCGTCAAGAGAAAAAGCAGTTAAAGTAAAACAGTTAAGTCAGATCTACTTGAAGCAGAGCACTCTGCCCTTAGGTTGCTCTTCAAAAAGGAACAGAAATCTCACTGTTTTTTTAAGGAGTAAAAGAAAACTGAGCCCTGCCAGAGCTGAAAACACAGAGCTCTGCCTTGCTTCTGGCCTGGGTCAGGTGTGTAGCACCTTTTCCTTTCAGTTTGGGAGCTTCAAGGGCAGGCAGGATTTCATTCCTTCACTGTGTCTACCACCTCAAGCAAGGTCAAATGCCTAAGAAACACTTGATTTCACCCATTTTAAAATACCCCATAGTTGGATCTTAAGTCAGTAGAAGTCAGTGGAGTCGTTCCAGAATGAACCCAAATGGAGCAGCAGTGACTCCAGGCCTGTTTCTTTCCAAGAGCTATGTGAAACTTGTGTGGCTTCAGACTGCTGTTTTCATGGGACTTTGCTTCTCTCCCTGTTTGCAGCTCCAGAGCTGGACTTGTATGTTGGAATAGATCCATGTCTTAGAAGAGAAAACAAGTCAAGCATCTCCACAGTTCACCACTGCTCTTCTCAAGACCACACTGGCCTATGTAATTATGATATGATACAGTAACTGCAGTGATCTAGAAAGGATTCCTTTTCTGCCTGTCAGCTTAAGGACATCAGCAACACCTTCTCAGTCAATATGTTATGCTTTCCCTTTAATTCAAAACTCACTCAAGTTTAAGTCACACACATCCCATGAGTTGCCTTGAAACTATCTCTGATAATGAAAAGCTGATTTCCTTCACTGAGTCACCAAAAACCAACTCAGATATACTACATTCATCTATTTATCATCATATAGGTCAACTTATGTAGCAAAAAAAAAACCAAAAGAAAAAGGCTTAGGTCCCTCATAATTTTGGCCTCAGAGAGTCAAGGCAGAAAGGAGGAGCTCCAGGTCCTATTGTAAATGGTACGTGCTGTATCCAGGTTGGTTCTCACACCCTATATACCCTAAAGAAAAGGGGCACAATGTAAAAGGTACTGAACTGCCCAGGTCTCAACAAACCTGCTACCAATGGAAAAACCTCTAAGGATAAAAAATGGAGTGACCCTCTAAGCTCACTGGACTAAAAGGATCAATTCTTATAATCCTTGCATACTCCCTCAGGGCTGTGAGACTATAAACGGAGGCCTAAACATCATTTTAAAGGCTATTTCTTTGGAGAAGCTCTGCAAAGTCTTTGCTTTGCCACAGCATCTCACTTGGTGGGTGGCTCTCAGGGAAAAAACACATCATCAGTTACCATCAGTAACAGCAAACCCTCAGGAAGCAGACTAAATTGACCACCATTTGGAAGGATCTCTGTACCACCACAATCTCCCACATGGAACCAAAGCCCAAAACAAATCAGGATGGAAAACCCCATCACTGACACAGGGGCAAGAGCCCCACTTTTCCAAGTACTGATCCCCAGAGAGTTTTATAGCTGGTAATGGTAGCCCCAAATGCATTCCAAGTGTCTGAAGCCAGCCCCATCTTGCTGCTGCTGCCACTGTTCCCACTTGCTGGCTTATCTAGTAGCTTATCTGATGTATTTTCCTCTATGCTAGCAGCTGATAACATGAACATCTGCTAATTGTCCAGAGAGTTTCCCTTTGCCAGTACAAAGAATTCATCCTCAGTTCAGCCTTTACAAAACACCTTGTTACTCTTTTTATCACCTTCAGGGAAGTTTGGGCACTGCTCCTACTCCTACCAGGCTGATAAGACTGGGCTTGTTAGAAGAACACAACACACATTTACCTCCCAGTTGTACCTGGTTTGATGCTGTGTTTTTAAACACCATGTTACAGAGAACTGCAAGCTCTACAACAGCTCATCACAGCACGAAGGACCATCAGCAATGCTAGAGCACCAAGAACAACTGAAAAAGCTGCTGAAGTGGAGCCTGCTTATGAAGGAAGGACTGAGGTGGGGTGTTTCACCCAAAGAAACCCAAACCCAAACTAAAAGAGGAGAAAGAATGAATGTAGGTGAAGGAACAAAGCATCCCAGGTATGTCACAACACCTCCTCACAACACCACAAGCACCAGACAGCAACCTAAGCCAGCCTAGTTCCAATGTATGGACAGACATAGGTGATATTTCACTGACAGAGTTGAAGTCCCAGCTCAGCTTTTGGATATTCAGTAAACACTGCAGCAGAGTTTTGCCCAGAGCCATTGAATTGCTCACATTCTTTCTGGTGATGTACATTCAGCACTGGATAACCTTTAATGAAGGGCCAGCTAATGACCACCTACCGTTCTCACCGCTGGTGCTGAGGTGCTCGTAAAGGTCTAGGAAAAACAACACAAGGCAAAGTTACAACTCAACTCCATGCTCAACTCCCTGTTTGAGGCTGACTTTTCAAAACAACTGCCATTCAAAGCCACACTTGGAGCTACACACTCCTTAACAACACTCACTCGGTGCTCTACCGACCACCAAACCCATCACACAACCCTATTCCAGCCTCTTATTTCCTTGCCATGAAGCTTTTTCTCTTGAAGAACACACAAGAAATAGCACTGTAAGCCCTAAAGCACAGTTTTAAAAGGCAGATTCTTCTTCTTTAGAAGAACTAAAGACTAGACAACCCATTCATGCAACCTGAGGACCTGCAAACCCCACCTTGTGTGGATTGCCTGGCCATCTCAACCAGATGGTTCTCATCTGCCATCAGCTGAACTGGAACATCAGAAAGCTTTATCTGGCTTCATGCTTGTATCTGCTCCTTTTACTTACCTCACTCGAGCTTAAATTTGATCCCATTGCAGCCCCTGTTGCATGTAAGTCCAGTGTTAAAAGATACCGAGTTGTGGAGCTGGCAGGAACTCCTCATGCAGATTAGGGGTGGAGGAATAGGGATTTTTATGACAAGGCTCTCCTGCCCCACCCCTTCATTATTCCCAGTCATTAGGCAGTCCCCTCCCTGCTTCCTGCAAGCCTATTGGAGCACCCTAACTCAGCCAGCACAACCAGAAGCAATTTCTTTTCCACCTCCTGGGAAGTGTGAGGAGACACTGAAAGTCCCTTTTTCACCCAGGGAATGTTTTATTGAGAATATCAGTACTAATAAAACCTTTGGCACCTATGCAACAACTCCAACACTTTGCAAAGCACTTGGGATGAATTCAATAACAGTCCTTGGGATATTTCTACACTGTCACCATCATAGTGGAGAGAGAGCTCAACAGCTTCTTTCCAAACCATGAGCTCAAATGTCTGTGGCAGATGTAATTCAGCCAGCTTAAGTGTCCTCATTGCAATGCCTCTGCTAAGTGATTGCAGGATTCATGCTCCCCTGAAGTTACTTGGGGCATCTTTGTGCCACACAGAGTGACCATACCACATTGCTCAGTATTCCTTGCCTGGATATTTAGTGTACAGCTAGAAACAAATCAGTTCACCCATGTGCAGAAGCTTTGCACTTGGATTTTAAATGCAATGAAGGAGAAGGGAGGAGCTATAAGTAGTGGATGAAACTTGGGGGTGGAAGGGTGAGGCAAGAGAGAGGATCATGCTCTGCAGGGCCAGGGAGTGCAGCACTTCACCCACCCTCTGAGCTCACTTCAAAGGGCCCTTGTGTGTGCTCACTCTCTCACAGCAGGCACCATGCAGGAAACACTGGGGCACAAAACCCTCCCTGATTCCTCTTCACCCTGCTGTACAGTGACTCACTGCCTGTCAGAGCAGTGAGCTACAGCAGCCCTAAATTAGCACAGATGTGCAAGCTGGTAGATTCTGGAGCATGCAAGACCAGACTCCAGCTCTGCCACTCTCTTTCCAGCCTCTCTGCTTGCTGATAGGAGGCAGCTAGTAACTCGCTCTTGCATCACAGGATCAAAGGCATTAGTTTAAACCCCATCTCCTTCACACTGATGAATACCTCAGACTGCAGGGGATGCTACCTAAATGTGCCAAGGAACTCGGTATCAAAACAATGCTGCACAGGGGAAAAAAAGGAGATGTTGTCCAAGGAATGTCACTAGAGCAAAACTCTCTTTTTTTACACACAGATCACTTCATTCTATGTTGCTATGTGACATACACATGACTGTTCAGAAGGTCTTACCCAAAGTGTACAGTGGTACTGTCTGGTGGTTTCCATCTACAGTATTTAATAGCCTGCTACTCACTCCATACTCACACTTTACACAGAACCCAAAGAAAATGGCTCACAAATATCAACCTGCAGCATCCAAAATGCTCCTTGAACAAAGAACCTAAAGGTGTTTCCAATGAACATGAGCAGCTCTACTCCAAAGACAAAATATCTCCCTTAACTTCTGTCTGTGACACTTCATATCTCTGTGATATACTTAGGAACACATTTAAGTGGAGCAGTCACAGCAGAGAAGCACTTGTGCTCTCACAAAGCTAGTCTCACCAGCTTTGGAAAGAAATAGGCTTCCCTGGAAAAAGTCCAGTAGTCTCAAGTGGGAACTCACTTTCATTCAAAGTGTCTGTAAAGCATCCTCTGACCAAAGAAAAAGGGTAGGTTATCCAGCTCAGCTTCCCCAAGCTGTCTCAGCAGGTACCTATACACATTTAAATCATCCCCAAGCTCTTTCACAGCCAATACAAGACCCTCCCTGACATTCCAACCCCTTACATCAGATCCATAAATGAGACAGCTCTTCACAACTCAGAAGGTTATTCCAGAGTCAGGGCATCTTGCCTGCTGAAGGGTTTCCTCATATTCAGGTGATTTTTTTCCCTCTCTTTCTCAAGTTCATGTGATCATTGCCATCACCAAAACATGTCCCCAAGTCATTCCTCCTCTCCTTCTCACAACCACCTCCAAGTTTTGTAGCTGACATCTTCCCTTAACTACTGCTTGTCCAAGCCACACCGGGAGGTTTTAGAATACATTATCTTTGCAAGCTTTGTGCCAGTCAAGAATTATCTTCTCAGCAGTTTCTTGTTCATGTAGTAAGTTCATGATAGAACTAAGCACTGAATGCTCATAACACCTGGAACAGTCATTCCCTGCCATCACTGGGAAAGCTTTAACTGCTGATGCTTTATTCACCAGTGTCTATAAAAGGAACACACAATCAGATTCAAAACCAATTGTGATCTTTCAGTTTGCCCCACCAAGTAAATCCATGGCTGAAGTTACCCCAAGCCTGAAGAGCCATATGTTGGCTCTTTTTAGCAACCACATTTCCAGAGTAAATAAAAACCACTAGTGACCTTCACAGACATGTCACTTACCCTCTTACTTTGCTTTTCAAAGACCAGAGAGGCTGTGTTAGTGCTGGAGGAACACACAGCAGTCTCTTCCAAAGGCTCTTTGAAAGTCTCTTTCACAGCTCTGAGCAATAGCAAGGAAAGCAAAGAGAAAGAGATCATTTTCCACTGCTCTCCATCTGCTTTGCAGTGCACATGCACATGATTTTGTATCGTAATTAAGGCTAAGTGGGGCAAATCTAGCTACCTTGCTGATCTAAGGCACTCAAAATCCATCTAAATGACCTTGTTGCAAGCACTAGTTTCCCCCACCTTGATCCTCAGGTATATCTAAGTGCAATAGCTTGCAGGTAGCAATAACAGCTGCATCCAACATCCCACAATTACCTGATAGATCACTTTGTCATCTTTTTGACACTTTGGGCCTACAGAAGTGGGTGACTAATAGGGGATTTCATATTATTGCAAGACGAAAGTATTCTTGTGCCACCACCTTTGGGATGACAACGGGAACTGGTCACCATTTAAACACTTCAAACCTAAAAAGAAGGGTAAACATACAAAAAGCACGTGAGAGGTGTTACAAAACAATAGCCAGGAAAAGAAACACTCAGACTTAACAAGCAAAGCCAATTAACAACCAAATACAGTGTCAGAGCTACAGCTGCAGACTTTTCCCTTAGCTCTTATCTGTTAGATGATTTGGTGAGCTAAAAAAAAAAACCCTACACAGATCTCATCCCAATCATCCCAACAAGATGCCAAGCAGCCCAAGTCAAACTCAAGTTACACAATGGAGCCAAGCTCAGTCATCTCCCCACACAAGAAGATTTACGATGGATGAGAAGTGGCACTTCCTTCCCCATGGCATCAGATTTCAGCCTTGGCTAGATGCTTCTTGGCCTGCTGCTAATTTAAAGCAACTGTCTGGCATTAAAACAAACAAATCCTTAACTTTCACAAGAATATGTTGGCATTTTCTTTGCTTGTTTACACATACCACACCTTCAAGAGACTCGTCCTTCAATACTCTACAACATCCTTCATGCTTTTTATCATGTAAGGTCAAAAAAAACCCCCTCAAGTGAGATGTAAGAAAGGATTTCCTGAGAAAGCAGTTTTGGAGAAGATGATGGGGGCACAGGATAGAGGGAAAAGTCTGTCTCATCCACTTGTAAGCAGGAAAGACCTTACATGTCAATCTGAATTCAAATCCCTGAGAATGAAAGGTGCAAAATCAAGTCACTGAGGAGAGAGAGATCACATTAGATGATCAGGGTGGGGGGAGATCATCTTTCCACTTAAGGCACTATTCTGATGATGACATATATGAAGGAGGGCTTGTGCTTTCAAAAGACTGTTGGGAAACTCCATGAAAATGACTCCACATGCCTTTGATATGTTTTGAAGAGATACAAATCTTGCTCCTCCTACTCAACTCACCTGAAACAATCAAGGCAGTTTTGCCAATCAAAAATCATCAGTAAAGCAGTGGCCCAGCTCTTTCCAATCAATGCAATCCTGCCTTCAGCTGGGTTGCAACAGAATTTCAGCTGCAGCCCTCCTCTCAACAAGCAACAGATCCCAACCTTTGCATTTGCCTCTCCCTGTGCTCTGTAGCTCTCAGCAGCCAACAGCATCTCTCCTGACCTTTGGCAGGAACAGGCTGGGGATGCCTGATCTTTCCAGGTTTATTCAATGCTTCAGACACTGTTCAAGCAGCATTTGTTCTTCTTTCCTAACCCCATCATCACACCACAAGCAGGAGGAACACCAGCACCAGCCCCTGTCAGCTCATTAGCCAGTAATTCCTTCAGCATAAATGTGGTGAAACACATTGCCCAGGACCTTTACAGGGAAACCTTGAGCCAATTTGAATCTGAACCAATTCTCAGAATATCAGGAAGTCACCTCATGTCACCATCTAATTAAGGGGGTAGCTTCACCTACATTCAAGCCTGAGAGATGTTTGAGTCCTACCAGAGCTGGATTCACAACTTATTGCCTACAGGATTGTGCCATCACCTTTAGCAGGGTTTGGGAGACAGGTCACAGTCATCAGGTGTTTTCAAGAAAAGAAGTTGTTGTTGACCTACCTGGATTTTAAGTGAAACAATTATGATGCCAGCACTGAATTCCTTTGAAAAAGTCATTTGATATGTCATGGAACCTCAGTTCTTGCCTTTAAAAGTAGCACCAACACTACTGAATGTCTCTCCTTTGTTATTTTTTTATAGCTGGCAAGTCACTTGAACAAACCTCTATTCAACAGGCATTTTACATTGCCTTTCACCACAGAATCAACAGGATTGTAGGTGTTGGAAGGGACCTTTAGAGATCACCCAGTGCAGCCCCTTCCCCGCCAAAGCAGGTCCCACCTAGCTCAGGTCACATAGGTGGACATCACAGGATTGTAAGGTATTGCTGCAATGCAAACAACATGAATAGCTTTTAAAAAGACAGAAAAAGCCTTTTCTACCCCAGACAAGAAATCAAATGAGTCTCTTGTGGAGAACTCCCAAGCTACCCCGTGAGCTTGGCAAGCCCAGGATGAGCATTAGCCTTGTGCAACGTCAGATCCTTGGAGCCAGGTGCCAGCTTGGAACTACCAGCATTTGTCTGACTTTCCTGCAAGTAGAAAATACCAAGCTGCTAAGCAAGACAATTTGAGCAGCCTAAGACTTTTCAAGTGGCTTGCTCAACAGGCACAGCATTTCTTCAAATGAACCCTCTTTCCTCAGCTCATCCTAAACCATCCTCATTTTCTGCATGTGTTGCCAAAAAAAAACCCCTCACATCATCACCACACCTTGAGTGAGTAAAGCTGAAGGCCCAGGGCCAAAAGTGTTGCAACCAGCCAAGAAACCAGTCAGTGGAATACACCAAGACACAAAGTGTGCTGCCTCTCCTCTGCTGGATCTTCCTGGAGTTGTACAAAGGGATCTTGAAAATCTATTGACACCTGGCCAAAAAAAAAAAACCTAATCCAATTGTTAAAGCCTCATTTCATTCTTGATTAATAAGAAACTTAGGAACATGACTGAGCTGTCAGAACATCTGCCTTGTCTTCTTTGTTCACAGAAAAGGATTGTCTGCTTGCTGGTGAGACATAACATCAAATGATCCGAAGCAAAGGCCACAACAAGAAGGTGAAAAACTGGCTTTCTGGTTAAAAGAGCACAGCTGGAAGATTTAACAGCAACATTCAGGAAGCTTTTATCAAGTTGTTGGGCTTGATTGCCTTAGGTCTGTGGAAAAGACATGCGAATGGTTATTGCCAAGAGTTTTTCTCTTCTAAAGGTAGGTTTCACTGGTTTGATTTGGACTGCAGCAAAGCTTGGTAAGAGATATCTGCTAGTCTTATCTCATTAGTTGAACTGATGCACAGAAAAGTGACTGTCTTCAGAGACAGAGCACCATGTTATCTCTTGCTTCCTAAGCAGAGAACTGTAAGTCTGGATGACAGAGCACATGTACAGTGTTAGCCAAGTGCTGCAGTCCCTACTACTGAACAAAAGCCTTGGTGTTTGCAAATACCACTATTTGGATTCATTCACCCCCCATTATCATCCCAGCCACCTGTATTCTTCAAAGCAGTTTCCTTCCACCCTTTTCTACTGTTCAAGTGGTAGCTTTTCTTTCATCCTTCCTCAAAGGCCATTAGCAAAGCTCATGGATGCCTTTTTGGTTTTCCTCTCAGTATTTGAGTAAGAAGCATTTTTTTCCTCAGATCAACCCCCTGAGTCCACACAGCTTGATTAAAAACACCCCACACTTCAATGACTGTGTTTATAACACTCTTATTTTAATCAGATCAGGCATAGGTTTTTAGTATTTGAAACACAGCCATGACACTGCCTGTGTGTATATACATATCTATTTATACATAAACTACTTCATACATGTAGATTTTCTCCTTTATATGTCTGTACATATAAGAAAAAACAAGATCTAAGGATGACCATTTCAATACACTTTCTTCAACAAGCATTTCTCTAAAACAACTATGAAAAACCTCAAGAACACTCTCCCCATCTGTGCTCTGGATGGATTGTAGAAGCACAGAAGCTAGAAGCACCTATACACTGAACACCAGAACTCAAAAGGAGTATCACAGATTCTGTTGCCATCACAAATAGCTGTGAGCTTGCAGCAGATAAACAAAGGCAGACATGGTTATGACCCGAGGATAGGCTGTTCAAACTGGACTTCTCCAAAGTGTAGGGTTTGAAATCTTAACTGAGGAATCTCAACCTCAGCTTCAAAAATCTACTTGGTGAGCAATAGTTGAGAGAGTTCTGCAGAAATGTATGCAGTCAGAGGATTGGGATCAGACAGCTGGCAGAAGAATCAGGCTGGTTGATGCTGATCACTCTGGGGTACTCCATCAAGAATGTAGACGCCTTATTGTCACAAGCAGAGATGTGGGAACAAGGCAAGGCTTTGGCTGATCTTTGTGAGGTTGAAATCTCCTTCTTACATGGCTGTATATGCAAGTAGGACCCTATCACAGAATCACAGAATCTGCAGAGTTGGAAGGGACCTTGAAAGCTCATCCAGTGCAACCCCCCCTGCCAGAGCAGGACCATCTAGAGTAGGTCACACAGGAACTCATCCAGCTGGGTTTTGAGTGTCTCCAGAGAAAGCACAAAAGTTCAAAGAGCCAGGGGATGCTTTTTGCTCTTCAAATGCTTTTCCATTCCCTGAAACAGTGAAGGGAATCTTTGAAAACACCTACAGTTTGCCAAGGAATTGAATGCCAGAAGCAGCCTCGCCTCTCACAGGCAGCGCTGAATCAAATCCATCACCTTCTTTTTCAATAAGCCACCATTGATCTTGAATCTGCAGGGATTCACATTCTATGAACATTTATTAGTCCATTACCAAAACACTTGTCTCCCTCCTTCTGATGATCCTTCTGATGTCAAAACTTACTTGAAGAGAGTTTAGAGGAGTGAGGTGATGAACAGCTTTTAAGTCGCTTCTTTCTTTCCACGGCAGCACGCAAAGCTTGAAGAATCACATGTTTGTTATTCAGGATGTTGTAGCTGCAAAGGTTCAGCAGCTTGTTGAAATTCTCCTCAGTGTATGTAAGCAGACCAGTGCCATAGGGAGCAATGCAGTTGGATACATCTACCCTTCCCTGCTCCATCTCTGTGGGGCCACGCTCCACCTCTGAAGTAAGAACAGAGCAAAGTTCAGCACAGCAACGTTACTGAAGGGGAAGGAATCAGCAGCAGATGCAAGACACACACAGTAACAGCCACAAGAAACTGAATTCTCTCAAGAGAATGGTTCCAGATTTATAGATACTCCATCTGTTGCACTAAATCCATGACTCTGCTGCTTGACTACTGTCACAGCTGATCCAGAACAGACCAGCAGAACAACTTATCCATGCAAAATGCTTTCCTCTCTAAATTAAGGGCTTTCCATCAGAATGTTTCACTTCTGCAGGTTTCCAATCCTGCACTTTTAACTTCTCCGTTGAGATGACAGCTCTTTACCTACCAACTGATAGAAAATGACACCAGCAAGCTCCTGCAATGGGAATCCTCCCTCTCAGGTAGCTGAGGTTTTAAGCACGTGCAGCAGGACAAACGAGCTGATAGCTGGGGGGGTTTGTTCAGTTGCTGAGGAGAGTTTCCTCGATCATACTAAACTGATCACAAGAAAATTGGGACTTGAGGTGTGCAAAACTATTTGTGGACTGAAACTGGTTTTGCCAAGTAGTTTTTCTGCTGAAGCAAACAAACAAAATCCTTATTTGTTCTATTGTTGACCTATAATGTGTTGAAAATAATCAGTCAGCCTCTCAAAAATGAGAGGTATTGAAGGCAGCTTGTTACCCTGCCAAATCCTTTGCTTCATTAGATATTTCTATGCAGTAATTTCTACTTTCAATTTCATTTCATGTTTACAAAGCCATGAGAGGCTTCCAGCTTTGTTATTAAAGGTCATATCTCACGACTAGACTGTCAAGTGGTAGTGTGAGTTGGTATAACTTAAATAAAAGACAAGAGGCAGCTATTATCAAAGGAATACAAACTGTCCCAGGTGCCAGATAAGGAGTTTTGCCTCTAGCTACAGCTACCCATGCTTTTAATTTTTGAAACTCAACCCCTCATTAGTTGGCCAACATCACATCCATCACAACAGGAGGAAGAATATGAGAACTCAGCCAAACAAAGCAGCTTGGCCACTGTCTTGTTTCAGAAGCAGAACAAATTCAATGGACAAACTGAACCTCAAAAGAAGATTAGTCATGCCATTAACTTACTGGGTGCTTTGTATCTTTGGAAAGTATCACACACCAGGGGGAAATAGACCAAGATTGGTGCCTCTAAGCTGTCGTCAAACATATAGCACTCCTTCAGGTGATCCCGGTCTTCCTGGCTCAGATGCACATCAGGGAATGGGATGCCATGCTCCAAACAGTACTCTGAGAACAGGTCCAGTGGCTGGTTCATCCAAGAGGAGAGTTACAACACAGAGAGGTTAAAATAAGGACACCAAATCCTGTAACTGTTCTTTTCCTGGCACTAGGCAACCTGGGATTGATTGGTGTGTTTACAACTACAGCTAACTACACACTGGACAAAACACACCCTCTGGAGTCCTTTATATCCTGGGTAATATAGATTTGATTGATTTGTTGATATCCTGAAAGCAAGAGAGGAGCGTTTTCTGGAATGCATTTGAAATTCAAAGCAGTGTTGGTGATTCAGTGGGTACAACAGATGATTCTGATCAGGAAATTGTGATCACATCTGGTATTGCAGATCACCCAGTGCATCTGACAATCAATGTCTCCATGTCCTCCTACAAGTAACTCATGCTCATTACAATCATGAGCTGTAATTATGAGTTACCATGATTATCATACCCCTCAGTATTTCTTCAAACAAAGCCTGACTGAAACTTAAGCAAACACCAAGAGTAAAACCTAAAACACCAACTCCAAATGTTCATTCCAAGACAGAAAAGCTATGTGTTCACTAACTACATTGTACAACTTAGTTAATTAACTACTGATGAACTTGGTAGCACAACAACAAATCTGCACAGACACACAGAACAGGTAAACTTCTATGTGTCTGTGCTAATATGTGTGCCCCAGAAAGCTACAGAGAATATCCCCTGTAAACACAGTGACATGATGGTGTTGAACAGCATCACTGATATGATCATTTGACTTCATAAAAACCAGACCATCTCCTCAAAGAAAGAGCAACGTGATCATTCAGCTGCTGGGAGTCATACAGCTTAAGAACATCACCAGAGTCTGTGATCCTCCGTTGTAATTCAGGTGCAAAATGACATCCACTTTCCTCTCTGGCCTCAGAATGGGTGGGCAGCTGGTGTTGATGAAGAAGGCTGTGTCTACCAGCTTGAGGTAGTCACCCATTTCACCCAGTTGGTTGGGGGAAGAATCCAGCACTGTGTCTGCAAGTCACAAATGCACCATGTCAGTTAATTACTGCAGGAGCAAGGCCATTTTTTTTTCCCCAAATCAACCTCACAAGGAAAGATGGAAGAGATAGCCCATGCTTACATCAGTCTTTCAGTCTTTTTTACCCATATTTAAATACTTGTCTTTGACACAACTTTAGCAGTTATAGCTCAGCCCTGAGATCAGTAAGAGGGAGCCGTGCTGAGACTCAGCTCATCCAAGGTGATATATTAAGCTGCTTCCTCTATTTGTGGCTATTTAGCTTCAGTGGAAGCTGTAAAGTCATACTTTTGCAGCTTTTCCTGGGAAGACAGAATTCAAACAAGCCTGCTGTGCCTTCTCCAAGACAGAAAGAAGATCAGCAGGAAATCACGTGAGGCTCAGAAAGCCATTGCCATATTGATCAATTAATACTGATCAAAACTCACCTTGATCACAGATTCATAGAATGGCAGGGTTGGAAGGGACCTTTAGAGATCAAGTCCAATCCTCCTGCAGATGCAAGTCAACCTAGATCAGGTCACACAGGAACATGTCCAAGTGGGTCTTGAAGACCTCCAAGGAAGGAGCCTCCACAACCCCTCTGGGCAGCCTGGGCCAGGGCTCCCTCACCTCAACAGTGAAACAGTTTTTTTCTCATGTTTAAATGGAACTTTTTGTGTTGCAGTTTTNAACCTCCCTTGACCTGCTGCCCACAATCTTCTTGATGCATCCTAGGATGCCATTGTCTTCTTGCCCACAAGGGCACATTGCTGGCTCATGTTTAGCTTATTATCAACCAGGACTCCCAGATCTCTCTCTGCAGAGCTGCTCTCCAGCAGTTCCACCCCCAGCCTGTCCTGGTGCATGGGGTTGTTCCTTCCACTAGGGAAATATTTGCCCTCAGCAAGTATCAGCACTCAAACCACCTGCAAAGGTGCATCTAGAAATAGTTACTCTCACCTTTCCACATGCAAAATCTCTCATGCTCTATATACTTGTTATGTAGCTGCAAGCCCTTGAGGAAGTTGTGGTAAGTTGAAACTACCGGCCGTCCAGTCAACATGTCTCGAAGGGTAGTAGAAAGGCAGCCTTTGGGAATGGATAAGCAAGTTGGCTGCTCATAAGGCCTCTTTGGCAGAGTGGGATGTTCCTCTGCAGGAGAAAACAAGAAGATGGTGTATCTATGTTTGCATCTGTTCAGAGGGTTTCTCTGACACTAATAATAACAATGGAAGAGGGTCTGGGCAGTCAAACCAGCACAGCCTCTTCTGTGATGGAGTGCACACACCAACACACAGACTGTTCTGGGCTGACACTGGACTGTTCAGTGTCACCTCCTGCTTTCACCCTACTCCACATCATCCCTTCTCTCTCTCTTCCTTGTCCTCCTCCTCTAGCTCTTCACAGGTCCCTTGAACTACTGCTGCCTGGGCAGGAACCTCAGCAGCTGAAAGAGGCTGTGAGGACTATGTGGGAACAAGAGAGAAAGAGCAGCAGTGGTGGCTCTCAAAGCTGCCAGCAAATGGTACCTCTGCTCCTCCCAGGGCAGTGTCTTTGCATTCACACAGCATTAAAAGGAAGCTCCTTAAATTTATACAAGTGTGGATAATAATCATCACAGCATCACTTGGCCTCTCCAAAGGACACATGGTCCTTTGTGACTTTGGTCTTGTGACTGATAGAGCTCCCCGGGGATGTTGCACAATGAGCAATTCAATATGTTTTACTGTTTCCCAGCACAACTGTTTCTCTCTTTCCTTCCCAGAGGCTTGGTGTCCCCTCCAGAAACAGCACACAAAACCCAACCCTTTACCAAACGTCAGGTTTCATATTTCAGAGAGGTGTGAGGATAAAACAGCTGCAAGTGAAGAGTAATGCAGATCACTAACCAATGTCATGCTCAGTGCCTCGGGTCCATCTGTGCCAGAAGTCCTCGGAATGACCCAAGAGGTAGACAATATCCATAAAACTGGAGGAAAATATGTTACTCCACGCGCCTTGAAAGTTTAGAGGGGAAAAAAATAAAGCTATCCTTAATTCTACTGAGAATGTTTAGAGCACAGATATAGCAGCCTAACTTGTATTCAGTCTCTGTGGCTGTTTAAATCAGCACTGGTTTAGTTAGGTATGACATATTATCCGTGTTAAGATATGAAATGCCATGCCATTGCCCATAATGGCTTATGACTAGGTTATTTCAGAAACCTAGCTGTTCATGGAAGCCAGGCTGTGATTTTCAAGCTCAGTTTTTATGTATCATGCTTTGATCCAACCTAAGAAGCTCAGTAGATTCATCACATCCACGTCAAGAATCTCCTTCCCTTTCTGTCTGGTTTATTTGAGCTTTAAATTGCATCAGGTACCTGCTGCAGTAGCAATTGCTCAGCCAGCTCTGTGGTTACTAAGGTAATGTGTTTTTTTGGGAGATAGTAAATCACCTTCCAAGAAGCAGATGTGGGACTCCGGGAGCTTCTTCATCAGGTGACCCATGAAGAACTCGCTGCCGAAATCCTTTGAGGGAACAAAGGCCCCGTATTTCAGGACGCCCACCTCGTAAGGTGTGAACTCCACCCACTCTGCAAGTGAGGCAGCAAGGAGGACTTCATTACAGCCACCATAACAGATGTAAAAGTAAGAGCTTAGAGAATAAAAAGCCTGTTGGTAACAGTTCAGGCCATGATGTTTTGAAACAGACACTTCAATGTGTTGTGTTGTCCCATCAGTGAATGCAAACACTAATTTCACCTTCTAACACTAGGAAAACCTCTTCAGCTTGGGGTTCATGGCCATGTCTGTACTAGCAAGTAAAAACTGAGGCTGAAAGTCCACTAATTGCTGAAGCCCTCCACTAGCTGTGGCAGCTTTAGTTCCTCTGAGTCAGCAATGACACCAGCTACTGTTCTGATAATGACGGCTTTATGAAACTTAAACGCTCTAAAACACACCCAAACCTTGGCTGAACACACTGTGCCTGTATACTGGGCCTAAAAGCAGATGATAAGGTTCAGCAGCAGGGCTTCATGATTCCTTTGGGCCAGAAAATGCCGCAGAGAAAGTGATCAGCACCACAAGTGATTGCACACGGTGCTGTCCCTCCTCAGATCCCTCCCAGGCTGATGGGAGCTGCCTCCTGCTTTCACCCTACTCCACATCATCCCTTCTCTCTCTCTTCCTTGTCCTCCTCCTCCTCTAGCTCTTCACAGGTCCCCTGAACTACTGCTGCCTGGGCAGGAACCTCAGCAGCTGAAAGAGGCTGTGAGGACTATGTGGGAACAAGAGAGAAAGAGTAGCAGTGGTGGCTCTCAAAGCTGCCAGCAAATGGTACCTCTGCTCCTCCCAGGGCAGTGTCTTAGCATTCACACAGCATTAAAAGGAAGCTCCTTAAATTTATACAAGTGTGGATAATAATCATTACCTTTGAAATCTAGAGTGCTGAAGTCATCCTTGACATTGAGGGACAGGTATATAGGTAATGGATTTTGCCCCTGCTTTAAAGCCGCTTGCTGATCAGAGAGTTTCTGAGTGCTTTCCTGTTTATGAAGAACAGAACTCACTGTCAAACACAAACCTGATGCAAAGACTTCACGTGGAATCTAGGGGTAGACTATCAATACAACATCTCCTAAACCTCAGCAGATTTTGCTCTGCATACTTCAGTCTTTTGACCACACAAATGGCTTCATGTGTCATCTATCATCAGCCTTCACCAAAACATTATCACTGATGCTTACAGGGGTTTTTCAAACCCTTCCTATGACTGAATCCAGAACTTCAGATATGAGAAGTTACAAATCCTCTGGCAGAAGAGATTTGATATACAATACCTGATGATGCAGCATACAATCAATGAACAGTCCCCACAAATCTGTGAAGGACAGCTTGTGCCCCTCCTGCTTTCTTTCATCAAGCTCCTTCTCATAGTATTTCATGTGATCCAAAGAGAAACAGTGTAGCTTGCTCTTCATCACATGTTTCCTGATGTCATCAATGGGCCCTCTGAGATCTTTCTGTGACCAATTTGCATCTTCATAGACCTTTGCCATGGTCCTGGTAAAAAGAAACATACTGTGGTTCAACACAGGCCACCTGAGGATTCGGGGGCTTATGCTACGTATCAGCATTTTAGCTCTTACCCTCTAACTTTTACCTTGTAGAAGCAGCTTAAAGCTCAAGCAGAATTGGACTAAATGATGCTTTTGCTGCAGGGATCATCCCAGCTTGTTTCTGCTCTGAATCAAGAATCATGAAGCAACACACATAACACAGGCTTTTGCTTGAATTACCCTTCCAACTACCCTTTTCAGAGCCACAGAAGTGTTGAGACACAACTGTTACAAGAGGATTTCTTAAGATTTACAGGCAACTACATAACTCAAGAGATATACATTTCCTCATTGCTCTCAAGCACGTTTGGGCATTGGGTCTTCACCCTTCCAGAGATTCAAGTCCCCAGGACTCCAGCTGCGTTGCTCCTCCTGAACATTTGCAGTATGTTCTCTGACTGATGATTAACATCTCATTTGACTGCATTAGGAATCAAAAGGTTTGCTTCTCCCTCAGGAAACAATACTCATTTCTAATACTCCCAAGAAAATGCCAGCTTTTTGGCCTACTCAGTCCTTACTCAGTCTCCTTTGGATAACAGCAAATAACTACTTTTTGTTCCGAGTGAAACACCAAGACACCTCTACTTGTTGCTTTGACACAGAAATCTTTTCTGCCTGGTAACTCTGAAATGAGAAATGGAGCTGAGTGGTACAGAATTGCCACTGAAAAATAGCCATGTTTCCTACTCATTCTCTTCACCATGCACTGAGTTTATAGCAGAAACAAGTCCAGTCCCCTGCAGAACTCATAATGCATGGCAAGGCACAAAGGCACATATTTGAGCCACAGAATAGCTGCAGGTGGGTTTGTCACCTACACTGAACTGCAGACACACAGGTAAACCACCCTGGCTTATCCTTTTTTCTTTGAGCTCTGTAAACACTTCAGTGCAATTATATAAAGAATAATACATTAGTTCTCACTCAATTTGTTTCTTGTAGATAGAAGACGTGAGGGCTATAGGATTGAGTTGTCCCATGAAATGGGAAGGCAAGTCTCAGAATCCCACCGGGTTCAACTCATCAGCAAGGCAATATGCTTCATCAGATCATCACTCTGCTAACACAAGCAGCAAGCATCTCCTTACCATGTTGTGGCAGATAAACCACTGATGTATGAGACACAATCCAAAACTCCTAAGTCCTGGAGAGCCAGAAGGCTACCAAACATAGCTGTCATGGACCGCATTCCCCCCGCTGTGGTCACCACTGCTACCACTGGCACCTGCTCAACACACAAAAGCATAGTCACTCAGCATCAGATGAAAGACAGCAGTCACAGATAAGCAGAAAGAAAATCATCAGCAAAACCCTAATTGAGGGAGGTATAGCTTCAGTTCACCCTCTTCACAGCAGAGCTTTGGTGTGTTAACTTTGGTGAGCCCTGGCGTATGCTGAAAGCATCTTCCTGCTCAGTGATTTTGGTCAGTCAGAAGCTGGAACCATGGCTCTTGTATGGCATCATCTATTTTCACATTTGTAAAGTCATTTTTTGGATGGTTTTAGTTTTTTTCTCACATTTTTTCCCCCCTCAAAACATGTTCTGAGATCAGAGCAGCACAGCAAAAGCTTGCCTGCACAATTTCTTCTTTCTTGCAGTTTATACACAACATTTGCTGTTCCAAGTGGATGGTGTCAAGCTTCATAGATTCAACATCCTCTCTGTTACTCAAATTACCCTCCCCTTCCCTGACATCAATAACTCTAAGTAATTTGGTCTTGCTTTCATCACAGATGCAGCAATTCCCTTAGCTACCCTCCCTCTGCCTCATAGATACCACTTAATGAAAACTGAGACAGCATATTGATTCCTTTTTAGGAACATATCTTGCCATTACCTTTAATGTTGTCTTTGTTGCATTTTCTGAGGTTGGTCTTTGTTTTCTTTGTTAATATGACTTAATAACCCTTTATTCTCATTTTACAATCACAAGTCCTATTCTACTTGCTGTTTAAGTTCAGGAGCACTTGGACTTGGTTGACAAATGCTGTCCTGCACGTGGCATCAAGGGATGTGTGTGCTGGGAGATTCAACACAACAGTGGAGGAAATCCCAAACAGCCACCTTCTCCCAGTTGCAGAGGGGTGTCTCCCTGACTCTTGCTCCAAGCCCCACAGTCCCCTAAGAGGTTTGAGTTCTCCAGTAACAGAGCAGCTACCTCTGAGTCCAGGGATCCCCAGGAGAGTAGAAAGCAAAAGGCAACACACTGAAAAACTGTAACTGTGTTAAAGGAGAGTCAGAGCTTTCCTCTGGGAGTCTTGTGTAGCAGCAGAGAAGGTGAGAGGTGCCAAGCAACCAAACTTCACCAAGCTTGTTTATGCATACATTCATATAACAAACACAATCTTTGGGTGCACCTGAGTGAGGATGGAGGCTGGCAGAGACTAAGAGAGCTATAACTGACCTTCTGACTGTTCTATTCTGTGCCAAAAAGTCTTGGCTATGGTTATGGGTGTGACAATCTGGCCTATACATTTTAGTCTAGATGTGGAAGAGCTTTATGGGCAGCTATGCCATTCAAAGTGAAACAAGATGCTTTAAGTTCCAGAGATGCAGCCTCACACACCTCATCCTCCTGCAGGTCTTCATCTAGATGAAGAATGTTCTTCAGAGCAGCAGCAACAACTTTCTTCCTTTTACAGAGGAAATCCTGCTCCTCTGGGCACAGATCAAACCCCAGCCTCACATCTATATTCTTACCACTAGAACATAAGAACAGAACAAGGCTCATTACCTGTAAGTCATTTCTAGAGCTACTGCTTGAAACATCAAGCAAACCCAGCAACAATAAACTAGTTTGAAGAAAGGCTACCTCCATGCACATGAAGGTTCCCCTACACAAACAAAAGCAGGTATATGGATATCCCAGGCCCTGTGTTTCTGCCTTCCTGCAGAGAGTTTTAAACCATAATCATGTCCTGAAGTATTTCACAAGGAAGTTACATGAGTCAAATTCTCTGCAAAGAACTTCACTGAATTCAAGCTGTTTCACACTGAGCTCTGGCATCTAGACACCTCTTCACCTTCTCTTGCTATCTGTGTGTTTCCTGAAGAGCAGAGGGGGGGCCTCAACGCTTACTCAGCACTCTTTAGGCAAAATGACCCTAATACAGAGCTTAAGATTAATCTCTGCTAAGATCTAGAACCAGAAGATGCCTCTTAAACGTGTCCCTTCATATCTGTATATGCTTATGAACAGCATATGCATCATTAATTCCTTAACTTCTCTTCTCACAGGTCTACTGCTTCAGGAGGTTTTCAGCAGAAAGGTTACTTTTTCCCTTCTGAGACTCGCAGTTCATATTCAGTTACACCCTCTGATTTATGATGTCTGTAATTAGTGCTTGCAAGGTGGGTAAGTCATCAGTAGGGGGCAATGTCGCCCTTCGGAAAAAAATCACTGCAAGCTGGAAAACTAATTCCTGTGTACTTGCTCCTCAAATAACGAGCTGCAGGGGACTAGCAAACGCAAAACAGCGTCAGAAACATGTCAGAAGTGTGTTACACATAAATGTGTGTGTATTCTAGAGAAGGTTACAAGACAGAGGAATACGTCAGTATTCAAATGAGGAAGCATCACCATTAGGAAAAACATTGTGACTGCTTCTATCCCATGACCACCTAAGCATCTGTGCTCAACTCAGTCAATTCTAAAGCATGTATTATTCTATCAACCCTTTCCCACACTTCAGTCTTCTTTAACCCATTACAACCTTTGTTGCTGGTTTCCAGGTGAGCTAGCTCAAGCTGGAGCTTCCCTTCATCTAAAGATGATGCTATATAAAAGGATAGGAGATGGTCTAAGTAATCATTCACAAGAAAGAAAAGATTTACCCATCTTCTTCCTTCACAGACACCTCGTAAGAGCCACGCTGAGGATCAAGAATGAAAACACCATCAATGTGAAATGGGATTAAAAGTTGGCAAAAGCAAGTCTTACACCATTAACAATTATTCAGACGTATAGTCCAATGAGAAACCTTTGGTCTCCTCTTGAGCCTTCTGCACACAGTCAACATCCTGATCCTACTTTTAAAACAATCATCAACTCTGAAGATGCTGGTTTTACCCTGAGTAAAAGTTATACTTTCAATTGTGTGCAGGGCTGAGCATACAAAGGACTCAGTTCATCAGTAATGGACAAGTAATGGACAAGGGTGCTTGATGATACAATTCCAAATGCTGCAGAGGTTACTCACTCTCATCACTGTCACTTTCTTTCCCAAGTCCAGAGAAGGAAGAGGCACAGACACATTCATTTCCCTCCTGGCTGAGCCGTGCTGAATTGAAGTGGGGAAACAAATGTTATAAAGGAGAGAATTATTTACAACTTCTAGGTACAAATATAGCAGAGAAAGGCTAACTCATCATGCTTCTCCCCAAAAGTTACTTGAAGCAGTTATCACTGCTCACAAGCACAACATACATCACAGAAACAAGACTCTTTTGGCAACGTCATGTACAGTCTGGGCTGGCTGTGCTTGATGTAGTGGAATGTGGTGGTTTTACTGCTTCCCTCTCTGCAGAGAGGACTCAGGGAAACATCCTGGGTTTCTTCATAGGATCCTTTCATTGTGAAAGTGAAATCTCTCCCTAAGAACAAGAAGCAAACCACAGAGAAATGTTAACTGCATCCAGCCCTGAAAAATAACCAAGCAAAATGCCTCAATTAAAGCTGCAGCCTTAGTGCAGTCAGCATTAGCTTAGGCCACAATGTTTTTCCTCCCCCATAATCAGTATGAACTGAATGAGCAGCAAATGGCCTGTGCAGCATTGCAACTTCTCCTCTGCCAAACAACACAGAGCATGTGTTAAGGCCACCAGCAGTGTTCACACCTCCTGAGTTTCCACCATGGTCTCTCCATTCTTAATAGCTGTGTCTCCTCTCTTGACTTTCTGTCTGTTCTCATCAGTTCAGTTCCATCACACTGCAGTGATGTTTCTGGCTCTCCCAGCCACTTCCACAGCTTCCCTTAAGCTACACAGTTACACCATCTCCAGAGGATTCTCACTATTATCAAGTAGGTAGTTGAGGAACCTCAGTCCCCAAACATCCTTGACACAGAGACTAAACCAGATCTAGTTAGATAGATTCAGCTGCATTTCCCATAGCACAAAAAAGCAGTGACAAACAAATCAAATCAATGACTTCACTTGTGTAAGGGCTCTCCATTTTTCTTTCATCTACGTGCACTTCCAAACAGGAAACTTCACGAGACTGGAAGAGATAAAGCAATAAGGTCACCGGTCACAGAAACAGTTCAGGATCCCCAGTGAGGATTTAAGGGGTCCTAGAGAAACACAGCAGACTTGGTTGTGATGTCCTGTGTACATGGAGCAATTGCAAAGGCTGATTTCTCTCGTATAAGTCATGCAAGCAATATTGTGGTCAAGGAAGCTAACACAGCTGGGGATCTGTCCCTTTGCATTAAGTGTCATTCAATCATAGAATGGTAGAGTTGGAAGGGACCTTTAGACATCATCTAGTCCAACCCCCTTGCAGAAGCAGGTTACAGTTAACACGTGAACTTTTTCTCTTCACCTAGGCCAGTCTAAGTTTGTCTGCAGAAGAGGGAGATGAAGGTAGGTACCTACAGCTCTGCACAACAACTGGATAGATGGGCCTGTACACAAATACCTTTGAGATGAAACTGAAACTTCCCAAGACAGTGCTGCATGGGGGATATGAGGGAAGGGGTAGCAGCACAGAAGCACATGGTGTGCAAAGAGCTACCTGAAAAGGTGGATATCCAGTAATAAACTCTGCAGTGATACTGGATTCCCTCCTTTCCCAAGTTTCCTTGTTTATTGCCACTTCATCAGCAAGCAGCTCACTGGCACTGCAGCAGAGCTCTGATTCAAGTCTCTCCCAACACAGAACACACTAACAGTCAAAACTTTACAACCACATCTATATCTCATCTGAAAAAGAGTAAAAGTCATGGGGCTTTCAGCTACATCCTACAAACCCTGCCCTGCCAGAAGAACATAAAGAAATCAAACCATTACCACCAGCACGCCGTTTGTAATGATGTTCTCAGATACACCTGGACTGAAAAGCACAAAAGGAAAAGGTTTATTTAGAAGTGGGTATATGAGCAACAATCTTTTAAACACAAATAGTTCCCTGAGCTTACTTGTTTTATCTGCCAAGTGCCATCAGCACTTCAACCTTTCACCTCCATCTCGTGCTCACTGCTGGGTCACAGCACCAGAGCTCCTAGGGACACTCCCTCCTACTTACCTTCTTTGATCAACATCATCTCTTCTTAGGCTAAATTACAACATAAACATCCACTCTCAGCTATAAACTTTGAGTGAGACATCACTCAAGGGATTTCATCAGATTCAGGAGCGAAAAGCTACCATGAGGGAGATGCCAAGAGAGGATGGGTGAGCACAGGCATATGGTGCCACTTCCTCAGTGCTGCACTACCACTCTCTCTAAAAGGCAGAGTTCTCTGATGACAAATTCTGTAACATTTTAGGCTTTACTCACATGTTTTCCAGTAGAAGTTCTACTTCTAGTTCTTCCTGATTCTGAAAACAAGAGTTTTCATTTAAGGAAAATGAACAAATAAGCTTTTTTCCTTTGGTAGAGCTCTGATGAGTTTTTGTCTAACCCTCCCTTGCAAGGCTGTGCTGTCCCCAACACCCTCTGCATCATCATGTAAGTGGATGGAGCCTTCTTTGGCCACCCTTTCATTTCAGGAAATGAATGTACCTTAATACCTTTGGGATGAAACTGAAACTTCTTTTCAGGTATCTTGGTAGATGAAAGAAATCATTATGGGCAGAAGTGGCAGCATTGTCTGTTATTAAGGTTGCCCAGCATGTTCTATTGCTAAGTCACTTTAGAAAAACCCAATAACCCTGGAGTCCTAAGAATCCATGTGCCACCAATCTGTGATGCCTCACTGGTGTCTGAGTCATCATCTGAACAACAACAGCTTGAGCATGATATTCCTGAGACACAGCTCACCTTATCTGCCCGACTTCCACCTTGGTAAGCCAATAGGTTAAGCCAATCCTTGAACATGCCTCAGAGTAAACTCAAGGCTTCAGTCACACCTCAAATGATCTCAGCCACGTGAGGCTTTTTCTAAAGAAGGACACAGAGAGCTACAGAAGGTGTACTGAAATCCTTAGTAGGGATTATGTTCCAGAAGAGTAGTTAAACATTCTTCAAAGCAACAGTAAAACAAAGACCAGGCAAGAGTGTTTTCTGGACAGTGGTTTAGAACTAAACAGAGCGTACACAACTTGTAAGAACTGGAAGCTCAAGCCCTTGTCAGAAGTGTGGAAAAGCCCTGAGGTCTCATTACTACACAGCCTCCAAGCAGGGAAATTTGCAGGAAGTAACCTGAGTGCATATTTCCAACTCTTAAAGCATTGGTGTGATTGTTCCATCTGTCGTCTCAGCAGCTTCAACCATCAAATATTCCGTAAGACATTCTTTATCCTCTCTTTCCCATAACCAAGTACAATATTCTTTGAGATATACAGAGTCAAGAAAATTCCCAACTGCCTCCCTACAAGAAACCTGCAACCCTGTAACAAAAGATCAGGAACAGATTTCCTGAGACTGTTGTCTATCAAAAGGAGTGGGGAGGGGAGAAAGAAGATATATTTTCAGGAGAACATACAATCATTTACCAAGTATGTTGCCTGTAAGCACAGGATAAAAAGCCCTGGTGAAGCTGAGAGGAGGTACCTCTAATGAGCTACAGGGCAACCAGGTTCGTTTCCATCCCTGCTCTGTCAGTCTCCTACAACAGTGACAAGATCTCTAACCATCAGTTTCTCCACTTTTGATTCCTGTTGTCTTTGGTTTTTTAAAGAAATAAATCAGAATAGGAAAGCCATTTAGCCTCTAACTAATAACAACAGAAAGGTGGCTGTTTTTCATCCCTTCTAAACATTGAGCACTTCACTTTGTGCTTTCACCAGGTGCTTTCAAAGTCTGTGTGTGAGAAGAACTCTGACATTTAATATAGGTAGTGACTAACAAAATTCTTAGCAAGAGTATTTCTTTAACTCCCCATTTCATTTCACTCATCTTTTCATTGCTCACCTCTGGATTCAACTCAAAAACCAGGTGAACTTTTTCTTCAGGTTGGAGTCTGGCTACGTCAAAGCGAACAGTCAGAAGCTGATCATCTGCTGTCACAGTATCCTCATCACAGACTGTCAGCTCCAGGATGTTCTGAGGAGAGGCAGAAAAGGTTCTAAGTGCCATATTCTGGGGCTACTGATTCCCCTTGCAATTCCTTAGGGCTCAGATTACCCACGAGAACATGCAGCAGTATTAAGCCATAGGATGCTGACCCTGTATCTAAAGCCCTTCTCTGTCGCTCTCCCTCTGACTGCTAATCTTTGTCTGCTAACTCTACAAACACCTTTAACAGTGCTCTGGGGCAGAAAAGAGCTTTCAGCTTTATTCCAGGTGATTCATATTCCTCTGAGCTTACACCTATTCCAAGCATGGAATAGGCACTAAGGATTGCACACATCCTTGCTAATAGGAAACAGCATCTCTCATGCTGTCTCTGACCCCTTCTGTACACCCATCCTATTCCCTGCAATAACTGAATTCATGGCTCCCAAAAAGAGTCTGAACATAAGCAGAAGAAGATGTCCCCTTTAGAAAGTGCCTGCTCACTGTTACAGGTGTGGATCCCACCTTTACTTCCCTTTGTATCATGAAGTGGAAAGTTTCATCCCAGACAGGGTTTCTGCAGTTGGGTACAGTTCTTGTCCTGGCTTCCTGACGTGAAGCTGTTGGCAGCCATAGCTTGATGTAGCAATCAGTTTGACTCACTGTGGGAACAAAAACATGTATCACTACTACAGCACTTCTTTATTCTTCTTTGTTTTGCACTGTCAGGGGAAAAAAAAAAGATGATTAACCTCCAAGGAGTCCTAAATATCTCACTAGGTCCTAGGCAGAACGCTCTGGGTTTAGAGTTCTCTCACTTATTTTATCTCCATTTATGTCAATGCCAGACAAAAGCCAACTTGAAATCACTAATTTGATTTGATAACAAAAGCCAGAATCCTCAGTTTCAACACCACTGAAGTATTTCAGCACTTGTGATGTATTTTACTTCTCTTCTCAAATACTTAGTATCATTACAGTTGGAAAAGACCTTTAAGATCATCGAGTGCAACCACTCACCTCACACTGCCAGGCCCATCACTGGAATAAACCATATCCCTCAGCACCTCAGATATGTGTTTTTTAAGTAGCTCCAGGGATGAGGACTTCCCTGGGCAGCCTGTGCCAGTGCTTAACAACCCTCTCAGTGAAAAAGTCCTTGCTCATGTCCAATCTAAACCTCCCCTGGCACAACTTAAATCCATTTCCTTGCATCTTCTCATTCATTAGTGGAGAGAAGAGAGCAACCCACAGTATTTGCCACACTCCCAAGTAAATTTATTCACTTCCTGAAGCTTCTCTTCTTTAGAAAAAAGTGACGAATTCAGTTTGGGGCATTTTTTGGACCAGGTTCTAAGTGTAATACACAAGTAACCCACTGTGATACAGCAAAGAAAACACAAGCAGCACCCAGCACAACTAGTGAGTTTTCCTGTGTCTTTCCCAAAGCTACCCCTTTCAGTAGGGAAATGGGCAACCTGTGGATAAAGGGGCACTGAAGAGTTAAGAGGAAAGAGAAATATCACACAACAGCTGGTGAAACAAAGGATAATTTCTTCCCTGACACAGAGTTTCTATTCTATTTCATTCCTGTCATGAACTGATGGAGTAATTTCTATCAGTTAATAGAATCATAGAATGGGAGGAGTTGGAAGGGACCTCTAGAGATCATCTAGTCCAACTCAGATAGATACTTTCTGAAGTATTTTAATTGAGCCTAAACAAAACTGGAAGCAGGTGCAACTTCTTCAGCCAAAATACCTATGTCTGTGATCCAAACAAGTGCATGACATTTCAAGTGACAGTGACTGTCCTGCTTTAACCCATAAGCATCCCATCTGTGGTACTTACAGAGATCTGCTTTGCAGAGATTTCTCATGCTTACAATCTTTACAGTCAGCCAGCACAGCTGAGGCACTTCTGGCTGCAGAAGAATGAGGAAAAGGGTTATTAGCAAGTAACTCAGTTAAAAACTAACATAGCCTAACCCATAGCACAGGTAAAACTAACACAGCCTAACCCATAGCACAGCAAAGGTCATCCTCTCACTAACACAGAGGCAATTTCTGGGAAGAATTTCTTTCTTGGGATTTGAAATCATATCATGTCAGATGCCAGGTAAGTTTACTACCTAGTTGTGGTTAAGATTAAGTTCTCTAAAGATTTTAGGGTTTGGAGTTTAAGCTTCAGTGCATCACCAGAAGACATTACATTGTGTAAAATCCAGCTACCTTCCAACTACAGTTTTTCCCTCCTCAAATTTCAGACTAAGTGCAACATATTACAGCACAGTACTCCCCAGTGTGCCTTGGGGAGCAAGGGTTTCCCCCCTTACTGCAGCAGGGATTGGTGCCCATCTGCCACATGACCTCACTGCAGAATAGGATGGATATCTTGTTTTATAATGCCCTGGTGATATCTGGTCAAGATATCACCACTACTGGCCAGACTGTCTGTGGGATGTGTAACACCATAGCATCCTTCATCATACCTAAACACCTGACCTTTACAAGGAAACACATGATTAAAAGAGGGAGGGAATGGGCCTAGAAGTTAACAGCCCAGTATGGGACTCCAGAGCTCTTCAGTTACACCAGCAGGAGGAAGGCTGAAGTCAGAGGCTTGGGATGAGCATTAGTCCATTACACATGTGTGTTCAGCTCTCTGTAAGGCAGCTCCAGAATTTCAGTGCAAATTTGACCTGACATAAGGCAGAAAGAACTGTGAGCTTTTTAATACTGATTTTTCCTGCGTGTGACACTGAGTGTAGATAACTTGTCATGCACAGACAGGCTTCTGCATTAAACCAAATGAAGCCACATTCCCACAACATGCAGAACTGACAGAGGTACATCAACCAGGACCTGGAAGAAAACTAGAGCTGAGGAAAGCATGAATCTCTAATCAATGTAAGGAAATGGAAAGTTGAAAACACACACCAAGCTTCAGATAGGAAAACAAGAAATTACCAGTGTGGGAGATGATGCAATGAAACAAACCCAAGGCAGAGGAAGAGTTAATTGCATATGAATGTATGTGTGCACACTAATAAAAATCAACTCCAAAGCACAAATAGGTCATTCAGGATGCCCTGGACTTTTGCATAAGAAATCGTTTCGCAAGTGTGTTCACATGGAAAAACACCAGGCTGACATGATTGCTTTAGCAAGGAGAAGCACCAAGGTATATACTGACATCTGATAGTGCAGAGCTCTGCAGGGGAAGAGCTTGGAGGCTCCACAGCCCTTCTCTGTTGAAGAGCATCAGAAGTAAAACACCACATAGAGAAGCAGCAGCTCCATTAATTCAATTGAAAGGAGTAATTAAATCTTCAAAATATTGTGATTTCTGAGAAACTGTCTTCTTTAAGACCTCTGACTTCGAAATAGCAGTGTCCTGGTAGGAACAGATTGACCATCTATAAAGCCTTAAGTCACTATGCTTGATGCTGTGGACAGCCCACTAGAAAAACTCTCAACCCAACAGTTTTCTCTCAGAAAGTGCCTTTGAACAAAACCAGCAGGTCTGGAAGAACCCCATCAAACTCAGCAGAATTGTTGGAGATAGGGAGAATAACAGGAGTAGGTGATTCAAATAGCTGAAAGGTCAAGCTTTTCATCCTTAATACAGATGATTAATTTTTCAACTTGTGCACCAAATCCAGCCAGGAAGCAGATTCAGAAAAACCAGGGAGGAGGGAAAAAGACATCATACAACTTCAATGTCACTTTAAATTATCATTTAATACCATTTCAATCAGCCATTACTCAGAACAGGCAACAATTTGTTATATATCCAATATTTACCATGTTGGTACCAACACCTTTTAGCAGTTGAGTGTAATAAAAACTAGCGTTCAGATTTATATGAAGTGGCAGACACTGAATAATCATTTTACCTGCTCATCTGCCTCCATGAAGCAAAGGAAAAATGATCTGAAGGATGAGCCTTGGGTGTTATGAGGTACAACGCTCACATAGTGATGTCACAGTAAAATCAAGATCAAAATCCAGTTGTCTCAGCTCCTTGGCCAGCATCTAAACTTTCAAGTTCATCACCTTCCTCACCCTCCCAATCCTGAAATCATACTGAATGTTTTCCACTCTAGAGGATCCACTCACAGAAGTATCATAGAACGGTTAGAAGAGACCTTTAGAGCTCATCCAGTTCAAACCCTCTGCAGAAGCAGGTCCCACCTAGATCAGGTCACACAGGAACCTGTCCAGGCAGGTCTTAAGACCTCCAAGGAGAAAAGAAATGTTCCCTTAACTAATCATTAAAAAACTATCACCTCTCAAAACAACAGTTAAGCTTAGGGAGAGATGGGGAAGGCTGATGGAAGACTGCAGGCAGCAGAGCCATTGTTCACACCCCACAGCTCTCTCCCTGCATCCCAGCAGTTGCCCTGGATACAGTACCTCCTCTTCAATGCTGTGTGGTCTTCCATGATTCCTCCTGCTGATTCCAATCTTCCTGTGTGGATTCACTTGCATGAGCTGATCCTGGGGAAGAGGAGCCAAGAGAGGCTGATGAAACCCAGCAGTCAACAACTCCTAGTTTGCAGTTGCTACTCAGATTCACCATGTCAATAGCAAAGAGCCCTGTGATTTCTCCTCACCACGATGGGATACATCTCCATCTCACCCAGACCACTTATCTGCTGCTCTTACTGATAAACCTCCCCACTGCACTTGCTGTTAATGAATCTCAACCAAGATAACCAAACAGATCCTGCTGCCTCACTGCTGATATTCCCTTACCAAAGGCAGATAGGCTGATGATCCCATTAGTGTCTCTGTCTCGTAAAAGGCAAGAGTATAATAGTCCAGCCTGTGTGTCTCACATCTGGCAGGTGCTCCTGGACCAAACTGTGTTCCAACCAACTGAGGCAGGGAAGAAGAACCCTATAGACTGACTCATAGCTCCACCTCCCCCTGATTTCAAAAGCACAAACTTGTTCTGTGTCACGTGAAGGGCTCTTTTTTTCATTTGATGATTATTTCATTAACACCACAAGGATTCAGGGCAAAAGAGGAGATGGATCAATCATTGACCAGCCCTGGAATAAGTTATTCACAACCAGAAGGTCTGAAGAACCACACACACAGAGGGATAACCTGGGGCAGTTGCAACCCTTACAAACTAGAGAAGACCCATCAAAATATTGCAGCTACTTGAATCTACTGTTACTTTCTCTAGTCCAAAAAAAGCCACATGGCATCACCAAGTAGAATGTTCTGGATATCTCAACAGCAGCATTCCAGCTTCTCCTGGCTCCTCCAGCCTTTTCATAGTATCATAGAATGGGAGGGGTTGGAAGAGACCTTTAGAGATCATCCAGTCCAAGCCCCTTGCCAAAAGCAGGTCTCACCTAGATCAGGTCACACAGGAACACATCCAGGTTTTTCCTCAAGGGGTTTTTCCCTCTTCACTGCAAACTACAGCCAGGAGATGGAGGCTGAATCTCATGGGCAATGACAAATAGTGAAACAGCCTGTAGCTTTCCTTATTTCTGTCACAGGGAATGTTATGGGACAGGCAGAGACAACAGGAACTTGTGCTATTAAACCATTTTTTTAGTGCAAGTGCTGCTTTCAATGATGTTAGAAACCCATAACTTGAATAACTAAATATGATGTTTTCGATATTGTATTACAATAGAGATCTACTTCTATTTGATAAGGTAGTAATGCTTTTGAAGGAATGCTTCCTGATCTGAACTGAAAGATTCAGCCCCCCTGCTGTTAAGAGAGACTCAACGTTGGCAGCTGTCCCATGATTTAGCTCAAGCTCTGAAGTCATTGTGTAGCTCAGTTGGTAGTTCTGTAGCTCATTTTTGTAGCTCAGTGGATTCTCTCCAGCTCTTCAAAACCAAAAGATACTCATCCAGTTAGATTATATGCTATGCTCCCCAGTCAACTCCCACCCTTTTCCACAGTGTCCACACCAAACCTTCTGAGGGTTTCATCAGCTAAACCCAGCAGTAATAACTGCTCAAGCAGCCACAGCACTACACTATAATCCATGCTTCATCTGCCCATCATGAGAGTGATGAAACCCAGTCAAACATCTCTCCCATGCCAAAGCAGACACAGTGCAGCCACAGTAAGAAGTTTTTTGATAACGTGATATTGTGCATCATTGACAGTGGGGCAGGTGTGTCAGAAGTCAGGAAGCCACAAGCCAACAGACAATATCACTGTAACAACAGAAGCCTTCAGTGGGACTAGTTGTATGGTGGTATGAGGTCTGGAGTCACACAGACACTTAATCTTGACCACATACCTTGCAGCACAGCTGCCTGAGGTGGCAGAGGAGCAGGCTCCTTGCAGCAATGCCAGCATAGGCTCTGCTCAACAGCTTAAGCTGGCCACTCCTGTAAAACACAGCAAGAAAAGCTTCTACACATATATTAGCAACAAAAGGAAGGCTACAGGCTTACAGGAAGCCTGTGCCTTAGAGGACCCCATTGCATAAGCCTGGTAAATTTGAGTAGATACAGGTTTTGGAGAACAGCATTCCACCTTCCATCTATATGCTGGCATCTAAATATCTGTATCTCTCTCCACAGTGTCCAAGCATCTCTGAACAGGAAAGGACCTTAAAAAAACATAGAAAATGATGCAGCTCAACTTGGATTCACATCAGAAAGGAAAAAACAAATGAAACAAGTCAAAAGGATCAAAGGAAATCCTCATCCTACTGCAAACAAACACTCAAAGGTTGCTGAGAAAAGAACACTTGAAGAATCTTGTCTGGAAAAATATCCAGAAGTCACTCAGCAAATATGCACAGGCGTCTCAATCCTACAAAGCAGGCAGCTGCATGACATTGGTTATAAAAGGATTATCATGGAATATTATGACTTTGATACATGATAGCAACCATAACACCGCTGTTACTCTTATTTCAGCTTAAATAAGTGGTAAGGACATACAGGATACATCCTTTCAGATATCAAGGACGTTTATTCACCCAGGTGAAGTCGCTAGTTGAAATACATGTCAAGAAATTCCTGTTTGAGCCATGAAATCTCACAGTGAAGAGGTTGCATTCTACTACTGTGCAGCACCAGTCCAAGAGGGGCTTGGTAAGTCACTTCCCCACTGTCAGGTGTGCTGATGTAATAGAAGAAAGTAGGAAATCTAGTATGATGTTGAGGTTTTTTTGCTTATTCTTTATTGCAATAAGGAAAAATCACATCAGGACAAGTGCTATAAATAAGGAATTGTGAAAGGCACGGTAGCAAAACTAATATTTATTGGAGGAGAAAAGGTATCAAAGGATCACAACCCATTTAATAAGTCTTCACAACATTTCACAGAAGACAAATTGGTACATTCAGCTCAGTGTGAAAGCCATAAAAGGATAGTCCTTGAACAAAGGTCTGGCTGAATTGTAAACCAAGTGTAAGGGAAATTAAAATACCTAACTCAGACTCTTCAAAGGCTCTTTCCTTCCTCTTACATGGAAAGAGAAAGGTGAGACCTACAGTATGTTTAATGTTTCACCAGCTTGTGATGATCAGAATGTAGGAAGAAGCAACACAATTCCATGAATTCCATATATTAAATATAAAAAAAGGGAATTAAAAAGCCAAAGTAAGGTACCAGACACTGAACTTCTGAGAGACTAAAAGGCAGTGTAATCCTTGAGAAGGGGAGGAAGGAAATATCACAAGATATTTCCTTTGAAATCACCAATGGCAAAAGTGGAAAGCAGATAATGAATGTTCAGTCTTGAAGGTACACAGCCATCAGTCAGTGGCAAGCTGGAAGCAAAAGGACTCACTTCCTCTCTCAGTGCACAGTTACAGTCTGTGCAGTTCCTCTCTGGGGGATGTGGATTGTAGAAGTTCATGGATCAAGGTTCAAAAAGCAGGAGAGACAAACACATAGAAGAAATGGGCGTTTCCTCCACCACTGCCACACCTTTGACTCCACTGCACTCTGTGGGGTTTAGAAGGTTATTCTCCAGGTCACAGAATCTTGAAGGGCTGGAAGGGACCTGGAAAGCTCATCCAGAGCAAGCACCCTGCCAGAGCAGGACCAGCTAGAGTACGGCACACAGGAACTCATCCAGCTGGGTTTGGGATGTCTCCAGAGAAGGAGACTCCAGATGCTTGAACAGACCTTAGATCTGGTATCAACCACTTGAAGATGAGATATAGGGCCAGATAATTCCCTCTCCGTCCTCACATGACAAAGCAACATCCATACTGTACTGCACATCCCTTGAGTTTCTGTAAGTGTATCTTATCTGGAGTGAACTTTGTGTCACAGGGTAACTCCTCTGCAGAAGGCAGTTTCCAGCTATTGGATTGCAGTATTGTGCCTTGAACCACGTGGTTCTCCTACACTGCAGCCTGTCCGTGTCTTCAACTAGAGGAGCTGCTCATGTATTGGATGCATTGATGATTTTCTTCAGCTTTCTCCTTTGTAGAGCCAAGTTCATGGTTTTGAAGAGAGTGTCCTTGCTGTTGAGAACGTTGTAGCGATTCAGTTCCACCAGCCTGCGGAAGTCATCGGGCTCGAAGGTGAAGTTGAGCGTACGGTAAGGAGAGTCTTTGGACTCAATGACAAAGTCACCAAAGGATTTCTCTTCTTCTGACTCACGTTTAACTCCTGCAGCAAGGGGAACAAAAGCAAACCACCACCAAAAAAAAAACCAACCCCAGTCCAGCTGTAGTAGAGTCATTCGAGTTGGTTTCTGCAAGGGAGATCATCAGATAACTCTGTTCAACCTTAACTTTCTCCCTAAAGCTCCTCCTCAGAGATTACAGCTCTTTCATGAGCCAAAATGCCTGGAAGCTGAAGGTAAAGTCCATTCTGCTTTCAACTAGACTCCAAACTAAAGGACTAAAATGCATTTTCGTTGTGATAAATTCAGTGTATCCAGAATCATGCTCAAAACGGGGAAAAACAAAGCTCAGTTCTTGCTGGAACTGCTGTCTCCACTAAGACACCATCACCCTGCCACTGACATTTAAACATCTACCTTAGAAGATTAATATTCAGGTAATTTGCTAAGAAAATCTTCTGCTTGTTGCTACTAGAGTAGAAGTACATAATTTACTAGTAGACTTGAGCCATATTCAAGCCCAACACTTAGAAACACTTCAATCTTGATGAGGAATCACAGCCAGGGCCTGGCAGTCATTATAGTATTAGTGCAGATGAAATTAAGAGAGTGCCTGACATCTCCCTTGTCTGTGTCAGTCCTACACATTCTTTATGATGCAAGTCAAAGGTTTTTCTTCAGGATGCTGTTTCCTCCCAGCATGTGAAAAATAGGACAGTGAATTTTGACAGTCTCTTCTTAAAGTTATAGCTCTGTGTTTCATCCTAGTGCTACTGGGGTGATCCTTGCTTCATTTATCACTTGACCTAAATGGCACAGGCCATTTAGCATTGAGTTTCATCACCTGACATATAGATTGGGCCCTGACACTTTGCTGCTTAGTGACTTCTTTATAAGCAATAAACAAATGGTAGAATCATAGAACCATTTCATTTGGTTGGAAAAGACCTTGAAGATCTAACCATCTAACCACTGACAATGCTGCCAAGATGAATTGAATATGATTCAATTTGCTTTCTTTTATATTCATAGTAACCAGAAGTTACAAAAATCAGTATCAAGGCAGAAAGGTGCAAAAGAAGCAAAACCACTAAGTTTGATTCCTCCAGGTTTTATTCATCATCAGCCCCTTCTCCCACTCTTCCTTCCAAAAAAACAAACTAGTGGGAACTGATCTGCGTTAAATGGATGTAACAACTTAACAATTACAGGGTAATACTGAGAGGAAAGGAAGGAGAGCCACTGAGCCCATTGGATTTTCCCCATACACACCAAGGCTGGTAAAAGTATCTCTTTCAGATACAGCTGCCTTACCTGGAGCTTTGTATATCTGGAAGGTGTCATTCACCAGCGGGAAATGGAGCACAATTGGAGCCTTTGGATTGTCATAATCCACAAACAAATAGCACTCTTTTGGCTTCTTTTCATCTTCCTCACTCAGTTTGATTTTAGGAAAAGGAATTTCCCTCTCTTCACAGTATTTCTGAGTCAGCTCTAAAACCTATTGTCAAAGAAGGAAAACTGTGTCAATATAACAGCAGCAACAGCTCTAAGATCAACTACAGTCCTCAAAGGGAAACAGGCAGAAATGGTTCCTCTGTCTGGTGACACAAAACAATGGATAAGTAGAACTGAGAACTGCTACCCAACATCAACAGCTTGCAGCTGAAACTTGGTTTTGTTACTCTAAAGAGATACTCACTTTGACTTTTCTGCACTTAGAAAACACTTGTACATACAGGAAAGACCTTTTATGCATGAAGCATACCCCCAGTAGCCACTTTTCCATTAGAAGCACACATCTAAGTATCAGGGACAAGCAAACAGGCTTATTTTAGGTAACAATCTCTTTAGACTTATGAAAAGTTCTGAATCTCACATCTGAAAGAGGTAAGGATTTATTTCCACGTGTTCTTTCATTACTGTTTCTCTGCAACATCAACTGATCTGCTGCCATTGTGAACACGGCCCTGTGCTTTCATCTTCGCGTAGCAACCTTCAGCTACATCACTCACCTCAAACGGAGCTTCCCAGGAGAAGTTGAATGACAAGATAACATCCACATCTCTCTCTGGCTGAAGTACCAAAGGAAAAGGAGAGTTGATGGAAAAGCCACCATCTACTAAATACAAGCTTTCCTCCATGGGGGTCAGCTGATTGGGAAATGCATCCAGATGAGTCCCTGCAAGACACTCCAAGTAACACAAGTAACTATAATGATTCATTGCACAGCTTGCAGCAAAAGCAACAAACAAAGCTTATGCTGAGGATCTAACAGGAAAAAAAGGGCATTCCAACATACACATTAATCTCAGTCTGACCTGTAAAGTTTGATAATGACCTTGCCTCATATCACAGAATGATAGGGGTTGGAAGGGACCTTTAGTGTTCATCCAGTCCAACTCCCCTGCCAAAGCAGGTCCCACCTAGATCAGGTCACTCAGGAACATCTCCAGGCGGGTCTTGAAGATCTCCAAGGAAGGGACCTCCACACCCTCCCTGGGCAGCCTGGGCCAGGGCTCCCTCACCTCAGCAGGGAAAGAGTTTTTCCTTATGTTTCATTAGAACTTTTTGTGTTGCAGCTTCTTTCCATCACTCCTTGTCCTGTCACTAGATACACAGGAAAAAGTGCTGCCCCAACCTCCTGACACCCACCACTGAGATATCTGTCAACATTAATGAGACCCTTCATATGACAGAACATGCACAGTGGATCAAATGCTTTGCTACCAGGTAAGAAAGGGCAGATTCCCTGACTTCAGTGGAGCAAAGTCAGGCTCCCTTATGTTTTCTATCCCTGATTGTCACAGAATATGAAAGCACTGGTTTACATCCCAAATGCACCCAGACTCATTTACCTCTCCAAGCCACGAATTTCTTGATGTTAACATAATCTTTATGGAGATACAATCCCTGCATGAAGTTGAACGTTTCTCCACACGTGACCCTGGACTTGAAGAAATCCTGAAAGACTTGTAAGAAGGGTCCCCCGGGTATAACCAAACGAGTCTTCAGGCGCGTGGGGTCTCGGAAATGGAACCTTCGGCAGTCATCTGGAGAAACCACACAGGGGGACAGAACACACAGAAAATGGTTGTCCAGCTCCAACACTTCAGACTTGTTTTTCCAGAACCATAGAATCACAGAATGCTGGGGGTTGGAAGGGACCTTTAGAGATCATCCAGTCCAACTCCCCTGCCAAAGAAGGTCCCACCTAGATCAGGTCACACAGGAACGTGTCCAAGTGGGTCTTGAAGACCTTTCCAAGGAAGGAGCCTCCTCACTCTCCCTGGGCAGCCTGGGCCAGGGCTCCCTCACCTCACACTGAAATAGTTTTATCTTAGGTTTAAATGGAACTTTTTGTGTTCCAGCTTCATCTCATCACCACTTGTCCTGTCACTAGATATCATAAGAAAAAAGTGCTGCCCCAACCTCCTGATACCTACCATTTAGATAACCTGCTTGTGCAGGGGGGTTGAACTAGATGATCTCTAAAGGTCCCTTCCAACTCCTACCATTCTATGATTAATGAGCCCTCCCCTCAGTCTCCTCTTCTCCAGATTAAACAGCCCCAGGTCCTGCAGCCTTTCTCCATAAGGTAGATGCTCCAGTCCCCTGATCATCATGGTGGCCCTGGGCTGACCTTTCTCCAGCAGTTCCCTGTCCCCTGGAGCTGGGGAGCTCAGAACTGGACACAACCAGTTGTCCTAAAATAGAGTTTGTCCTCTGATAAAACAATGTTGTAATGAAATTGGAATGAGTTGCATGTTCTTTAGTTGGGCAAGTCTCCTGTCCTGTTTAAAAGGAACAGCACTACCCATAAATCATCATCTGTATTCATTTCAAACTCACACAAAGAAACTTTTGTTACTAAGTGATGATCATTTCTGTCTCAAGACAAGAAGCATCCACACACAGTAGCATTTACAGTTGCAACAACAAAAGTGTGTGTGTGAGGGGGCAAACTAGGACTGCAAAAGCAGAGAAGTATCTCCCCTTGTTACATACTATAAGGACAAGGGGCAATGGGTACAAGTTGGAACATAAATGGTTCCAAAAACACAAGAAGGATTTTCTTCCCTGTTGAGGTGAGGGAGCACTGGCAGGGGCTGCCCAGATGGGCTGTGGAGGCTCCTTCTCTGGAGACATTCATCCCCAGCTGGATGAGTTCCTGTGTGCCCTGCTCTAGGTGCTGCTGCTCTGGCAGGGGGGTTGCACTGGATGAGCTTTCCAGGTCCCTTCCAACCTTTAAGATTTTGTTAACCATGCACCTGAGCAGCTCTAAGCCTTCAATATGCTTTTTTTTACATTGCTGGGGAGTTACTATACAGAGAACATTGCATAAACATACAATGAGCTATAAAGAACACAAAAATCAGGCCAAGGAGACAACTGAAAGCTTATTTTCCTTCTCCTGCTTAGCAGTCCAGCTTCTGTTCTTTCTCTTGTCCTGATAAGACACATACTTCAGTGCAGGAGGCTTAAGACCACTCCCAGAACTAGCCCTGATCTATAGTCCAAGTCAGAAAACAAACCCTAAAAGGAGGAAGACAAAGTGTACTGAAAATCTATAACTGTCTTCACTATACGTGTAACGGAAGGGAAGAGATGAGATAATTCTGTCCAAATCTATCTCTTATGCTAATCTGGAGAACTACACACAGTACATTTGAGTCATTTGATTTGTATGATCATTCCAACACCAGGAACTTCTCTAATTCTACTGTAGTAATATATGTTCTTACCTATGATTTTGATAACATCTTTGAAGGAATCTAGAAATCCCAGCCCTATACCAATCACCTTCAGGCAGATATCATCCAAGCTTGCAGCAAAGGCACTGCCCCACATTCCTGCAGGGGAAACAAAGAGTTTAATACTCAAAAGATTTTCACGGTGTAACCAAAAGGCCTATAAATCAGTTGTCACGTGTCATGGAATCATAGAATGATAGGGTTGGAAGGGACCTTTAGAGATCATCCAATCCAACCTCCCTGCTCAAGCAGGTCAACCTAGAAGGCTGTCAATTGACCCCTTCGAGTCTAAGAGGTGATGTTTGGGTTCAAACCTTTGAGCTAATCATGTGAAAAATTCTGATGTGATAACATAATGCAGCAACTTCTCCAAGGGAAAAGCTCTTCTATAAGTAAGGCCAAGATGGTAAGAGAACAGGATGACCTAAAGCAGACGTCTTTGATGGGCAGCCCAGAGTCATCTTTGCAGACTCAGGACATCAGACAGTAATACTATGAAGCAAAACCTAAACCTCTGGAGAAAAGAATTGACATTTTTCCTGGTTTCAAGTTTTTTAGGAAGGGACTGTAGAGTAACCCTCTCTGGAGAGCTTCAAAACCCACCTGGAGATGTTCCTGAGTGACCTGATCTAGGTGGGACCTGCTCTGGCAGGGGTATGGGACTGGATGATCTCTACAGGTCCTTTCCAACCCCCACCATTCTATGAAAAGGCATAGGTTTAAGATGATGAAGCCTCAAAGCATCACTGTTCCATCCCATCTCCCCATTTTGCTCATTACTGCAAGATCATACCTTGTAGAAAACAAATCCTAGGCTCTGGGTGTTTGTGGACGAGCCGCCCCATGAAGAACTCGCTGTCAAAGTCCTCAGCTCGCACAAAAGCTCCGTATTTGCGAAATCCAACTTCATAGGGAGTGAACTCACACCACTCTAAGAACAAGCCAACAAGGTTTTTAATCAGCTCAAAGGAAACATGGGGGAAAAGGATTGATTTACATTCACCTAAGGAAGATGGAAGGGAGTCTCCCTCTGCTTTTCACCACCACTGTGCATTTCCATGCTACTGTGCTCTGTGAGTCCTCATTTTACACAGTTACTAAGAATTATTCCACAGGCTTTCATTGACTAAATACAACCTCATTTCTTCCTGTTGTTTGGGAAGAATCATAGAATGGCAGGGTTGGAAGGGACCTTTAGAGACGATCCAGTCCAACTCCCCCTGCTGAAGCAGGTTCACCTAGATCAGGTCACACAGGAACATGTCCAGGTGGGTCTTGAAGATCTCCGAGGAAGGAGACTCCACAACCCCTCTGGGCAGCCTGGACCAGGGCTCCCTCACCCCAACAGTAATACAGCTTTTTCTTACATTTAAATGGAACTTTGTGTTGCAGCTTTATCCCATCACCCCTCGTCCTGTTGCTAGCTACTATAGAAAAAAAGGGATGTCCCAACCTTGCTCCATCTTGATTTTGTTACTGCATAAATAACCTGCCTACTTTACTTGCAATTTAAACACTGCTCTGTTGGCTCCCTTTTCCATCACAAGTGGAAGCCACTTGACTTTTCTCAGCCTCTCTTCACACTACTTGCTATTTCTCAGCAGCAATTGAAATTCTCTGACTTGAAAACTCAATTAACCCACTGTGTCAAGACTCACTGTCTGCTTATCCAAGTGTCCCCTCCTGCTTGAAATCTTTCCACTAACATTTACAAGTTCAATCAATTGTCACTCACACACAATCCTCCAGAATCAAAGACAGAAGCCACACAGTGGTACACAGATGGACACAAGTTTGTGTTCCTGTCTCACTGGATCTGTCCTCACTTTCTGCATCACATTTAAAGCTTCAAGTGACCTGGAATAAGACTGACCTTCATTCTTTTACTCTAATTTTATAGACACCAAGAACCCAGGCTGCTACATGCCACAGTTTTCATGGTGCATGGGTACAAGGTTGCCAACCCATCATTTTACATGAATCCTACACAAACCAATTACCTGAGGCTAGAAAAGAAAGGAGATCACTTAATTACCTCAGACTTCAGCTCTCCAATTCAGACACAGACTCCTATAAGAATCTTCCCTCTCAGCTCCTGAAAGTTTCAGGCACTTTCTAGTAAAGCATGTGGAGTGGTCAGCAGAGTTCAATCTCATTTCTCTGCTATAGCCATAATAAACACATCTGCAGTCAAGATAATAACACTCTGCTGATCAATATCTCACTTCTTGCACTAGCAGCTGCTGCTTGAGACTTTCCTTGCTGTCAGCTACTCCCTGCCCCAAGGAACTGGATAGGCAAAAGGAATTTCTCAAACACAAATAAACTTGCCATGCTCATACCTGCAAAGTCACCACTGCTAATATTGGGTCTCACATTGACAGCTGCATAGATAGGATAAGGGTTCTGGGCCCATTTCACTGCTTCTTGCTGATCAGACAGCTTTGATGGATCTTCCTAGTCACAAGCAAGGAAGGAGAAGCATACTTTAGTCAGGTCAGTTCCATACATGTACCTTGATAATTTGAAGATGATGCTTAGCATTTCTGATCAATGCTACTACTAATTCAAAGCCCTTTTTCCTCTCTCTGTCATGCACACGGTTAGATTTTGCCAGCAATGTCTGCTGTTACTAACGAACTAGTTACCTCTCCGATTTCAAATCAGCAAGTATTGCACAATAATGCAAAACCAGCATCATTCTCTCAGGCTTAACTTGTCCAATACAAAAGCTGTTCATTTAGTAACAGTCATTCCAAATCCACACTACATTTTTGCCATAGAACTTCAAACTATATGACTTCAAAATTCTTTTAATAAAGAAGGGTGCTGGATAAACCTGGGACAAAAAGAGATGACAACTCCCTATGTTTGTTACACAGCACCATCTATTGCAGAACAGCTCACAAAAAGGTAGATAATAACTGCTTTCTTGACAAACACCATAGGGGTGGGCAAAGGGCCCACTTGGGAGACAAACAGAATACGGAGCCATCAACTCTTTCACCTTCTGTTGGAGGAAATATTCCACAATCAGGCCCCACAGATCTGTAAAGGAAACTTTCCGTCCACTCTTCTCCATTGCATTCAGTTCCTGGAAGTAGTAAGTCAGTCTTTCAGGTGAAAAAGCTCCTGTTTTGCTGCTGGACACAGCACCCTGAGCTCTTCTGATTGCATCTTGAAGATCTTTCCGAGACCAGTCAGGGTCTTGATACAACGTCGATAAACACCTGAAAATGTTTCTATCAGTGTCATCAAGGATAACAACCCTTGTCTACATGATCATTTGAGCCAGTTATAACTAGCATTGCAGCACTAAAGCTTGAGAAGCCTAGCTAAAAGATAAAAACATCATGAAAATAAATAGATCTCTGAAGTCTAAGATGTGCCAAAACCAGCAATATCTACAGGGCAGCTTCATCCTGATTGCTACACTGCCTTTCAAGGATGTTCCAAGGAATTAACACACAGGAATTCACTCCAGGCCATAACAACCCCAAGTGGCTGACAGCAAGGGTGCTTTCTCCCCACCTTGTCCAGGTCTCCCTACCCATCTCTTAAATTCCTCCAGGGACAGTGACTCCACCATCTCCCTGTTCCAATGCCTGACAACCCTTTGCTTCTCTTCTTGGCAAGCACGAAGAAATGGGGAAAGTTTTTGAAGTTAAGGCAATGAGAGGGCACACAACAGATGTATTTATGCAATACATTCTAATATTCAGCTGCCAGGCTTGCAAAAGCAGCAGATTGATAAATTTATCCAGGAGCAGTTACAAGTAACAATGAATCTCTCAGACTCAAATCAATTAGATGGCACAAAAGCAGTTTGGCTTTAATTTGTGTCAACACTACCACATTCACCTGTGTCTGGAATCAAAACTGCATGTAACTCACCAAGTAGAGCCAGAAATCCCACAGAGATACATTGCAGCATCCAAAAGGCCCAGCTGCTGAAGTCCAGCAAGACTGCCATAGAAGGATGTGAGTGCTCTCATCCCTCCTCCAGACCCCAGCACCGCTACGACTGGAACCTGCGGACAGCAAGCTCAGGAGTCATAACCACATGGTAATTCCCAATAAGTTACTCAACTAATCTCACTTAAGTATCAATCTTGTAAAAATGAGATATTGAAAGAAAAAATGCTCTATTTCTATTTGCATTTCAAGTAATTTCAGGTTTGATTTCAACCAGAACTCCTTTGTCTATACTGTAATCAAAATATAGTTGGCTATAAAACATAGCAGTGTCATTTAGGGACAGTCACTTACTGAAACAGTGATGTGTATCAGCACACAGTCACTTGCATGCCATGCAACATGCACAAAACCAAAACAAGCAAGTATATCACAGAGCAAGGTATCAAGCTATCTAGAGAAATTTGCTATTAGGAAGCTGTTTCCACGGTCTAGGCTTCAACTTAACCATTCTGAAAGTGATTTTTCCCATTACAACTCAAGATTGTAAAGCCCAAGGTACAGGAGTTCAACTCAAGAAAGTGCATACATCTGAAATGTCCATTTCTTCTGTCCAAAACACACACATATATTCCTCAAAATGTTAGAAAAGTAACAACATTGGATACTTCAGAACTGAAAAGTCACGGGGACCTGTCTCACACTGTGGTGAATGTGAACCACGTGTTGTGTTGGTTACAAGAATCCTACAGTTCCTAATTATCAACCAAGCACAAAGGATCTTGTGACTCTCATGGCAGCACTGTGCTCAATACCTCATCTTTTGCTGGGGATTCTTTCAAGTGAAGAGTCTTCCTCAGTGCCTCAGAAACTATTTTCTTCCTTTTGTACAAGAACTCTCTCTCCTCTTTACAAAGGTCAAAACCCAGACGTATATCAAGGTCCCAAGTGCTGAAACAGAGATTGAGACAAAAACCCTGAAGTGCCAGAAGATTTGTAAACTACTATGGAAAAGCAACTTCTGTGACCATGCAATGTAGATGCTGATGTTAACCATTGGGTCAAACTCTTCAATGAAGTTTTACTGTCCATCTGTATGCCAGTTGTAACAGCTTTTGGAATTACAAATAGAACTCACGTTACATTTCCCCCTTAGTGTCTCAATACAGGAGCAGGACCAAATGACTCTCAACTTACAAGCCTACTGCTTAGTGTTGTGTGTTATTCTTCCCTTATCACTCCTTTCTTGTACCCTTTACAGTTCAAGCTCTTCACCCACTGAGATGTGTCTCCTATTTGCCAGGACAGCGTCGTACATGTGGTGGGAACTATCTGTACCTAACACAGCAACTTACTAGCTACACCATCAGCTATTTTACATGTAAGTATTAGGAATACAATATTTGCTCAGATTTCAGCAGGATTGCCACCAATCTAATAGACAGATAGATCTGGTAAGTGAAGAGTCACAGCCTTCAGAAGAAAAATGACCATAGTTTTGCTATAGTCCACCCTAAGAGCAGGGAGAGTCACTCAGCTCCTGCACAACAAGAATAAAGACCTTTCCTGATTTTAAGAGGTCTTTTGAGGTTCATACTCACCTCTCTTCAGCTTTCAAACTCATATCCAGACTTTCTCCCTGTGAAAAGAGAAGACACATCTTGCAATGGATAGCAGTTACTACTAACCAGAGGTTATGACAGCAACAGGGTCACTAGAGGCTAAGCAGAACAGTACTCTCTCACACACACACATACACACACAACTACTTTGTTGGAACATGTTTCCCCTGTACGTATTTCAGACATTTTCAATACTCTCCTGAGAAAGTATAAACATGTACTGAGAGAGTGAAGTGAAAGAAGAAGTTTCTCCTGCAATATTCTTGCTTTTCTTCTCCCCTGATAATTTTCTTTCACATCCTAAACAGACTTTTTGCTTTGGAAAGGAACGGATTTCAGGCTCATTTTGCAAGAGCCAAAGATGAAAGCATTCTTGGAAGAAATGCACTGAGTAATCTTGGTATTTCATTGTAGATGTCCAAGGAAACAGTGCTCCTAAGACTCATGAGCAGCTCAGCTTCCCAAATGTCTACGGGCAACGATGGAAAAAGTTAACCTAAGCACATTAAAACAAGTGCAAAATGGTGACTTTACCTCTCCCAGAGAAATCGTTCTATCAACTTTTTGTCCAATAGGAAGGGAATTAAGTGGCACAGTCCCCAATCCCAGAACTGTAGTCTGCTTTTCAACATCAGGGTGCACACCATCCTAAGAAAAAAGAAAAGTCAACTTGAGTTGTCCAGAACAAAAGGTAAAGACAAACAATTCTCAAGATCACTCTAACTAAATCCTTCCCAAAAGTCAAAGGCTTTTCAAGATCATCCTACTCTGCTGGGATTATTTCTGTCACTGCAATGTCTTTAGTTGGTTTGTTTTTAATAGAGATGTCTGTCATAAGCAAAAAAGAACTCTAATCTTCATGTCTGAACATGGAATTTGTCCCCCCAATAGTTGTGTTCTGATGTGTCAGAAAGCTCACCAACAAGCTTGCATTCTGTCTTCAAAGCAGGGCTTGGAAAAAGACAACAACAAGGCAACAGTATCAGAGACATACAGAAACACCACTGTCTGCATCCATGCTGCCTAACTGCTTGAGGCCATTGACATCACCACAGAACAAATTGTTTCCTTGCTCTTATTTTGGTGTCAGGTCATACTGGGAGCAGTTATCACAACAAATAATCAGTTACACCCACGGGATACACACATAGCTACAACAAGCCTTCACATGAAGCAAGTGCTCTACAAGTTGCTAATAGCAAGTCAACCCCACTGCTGAAAGTAAAGATGTCTCCATGTAGCAAACTTGTGCAGACTCAGATTTCTTTATCCCCAAATTTGAACAGACTATGAAGTGCTAGGGAGGGTATAATCTAAAGGTAAGTCCATCTCCCTACTTAGTGGCCAAGATTCAATGCCAAGTGTGTCATTAACTCCATTTTTTAGGTTAAAAACTATGTCTAAAAAGCAATGACAGAGAAGATCTTCGATCTATGCCCATAAATCCCTACTACGTAACCAGAAAAACATTATATCCATGGAAGAGAGGCTTCTAGTCTGCAATGTGACAGTTAAGTTGATCAAAGAGGTGGCTCTGGAAGTGATTAATAACCTCCATAATAGATGGTCCTTAGTGCCGCATCCATATGGTACTCCACAAGAGAATTGCTTCCAGTGCAAATTTACAACATCCATAGGTACCCTCAACAATAATACCCAGAACTGATATCCTTGAACATCTGAAGAATTCCCTGGTCTTCTTATGATCAAATTAAGGCCATTCAGTTTCTCTCTTCATGGCCTAAAGGCACTGGTTTCAGAGGGCATTTATTCAGTAATGGGCTGTCAACTCTGCACCAGCTGGCACAAATGCTTACCTGTAGGACAGATATGGTTTGCTCCAGCTCCACTTGCAGTTCTGGACACATTTCTTTGTCCACATGAAAGACAAACGAGGTTTCATAATCCTTCTCATCGTCTGCTCTCCAAGGAATACACATCTGCTTCTGATATGCCCCTGGAACAGACACCTTGACCTCATAGCTCCCTGTGAATAAATAAGAAGTTCAGGCCACAGCAGCCATTGAGATAAATGTTGAAAGTCATATACTTGTTAAGTGTAGCTGAGAGTAAGAAAACACAAGCAGAAACTCTCATGGAAGTGACCCAATGTTTTTGGTATAAAAAACCAAAAGTACAATTAACTTAAAAAGTCAATTTTCAAGTCAGTAAAAAATACACTGTGGAGAGAGAGAGAGAACCAAACCTCCCCTCTCTTTCAATGAAAACAAAATGCTGAGAAGCAGGTGTGACTAACTCTGCAGGCAGCCTTACCTTGCTGTTTCTCTTTTCCATCTTTGTTGACAGTGCCTTGCAGACACAAGCGAGGATGAACCTACAAAAAGAGGAAACTAGTTCTGGTTATGAGACTTCAGTTCACTTCTTCATTGAAGCTTCAGCTCTTACTCTAGTGTGGGAATTGAACACAAAGGGTTAAGAGTGACAGTGCCCACTTGTCTTTTTATTCAGATCTGAGAAGTCAACGCCTGAGAGATCAGCATGAGTTCTGCTCTACACCAAGCTAATCAAGAGCCAGCAGTGTGCTCTTATGGGCAAGAAGCCAACAGCATCCTGGGGGGCAACAAGAAGACATGTGTGTGGGCAGCAGGTCAAGGGAGGTTCTGCTTCCCCTCTGCTCTGCCCTGCTGAGGCCTCATCTGGAGTCCTGTGTCCAGTTCTGGGCTCCCCAGCTCCAGAGGGACAGGGAACTGCTGGAGAGAGGCCAGTGCAGGGACACCAAGATGCTGAAGGGACTGGAGGATCTTCCTTATGAGGAAAGGCTGTGGGACCTGGGGCTGTTTAGTCTGGAGAAGACTGAGTGGGAACCTCATTAACATTTAGAAATATCTCAATGGTGGGTGTCAGGAGGTTGGGGCAGCACTTCGTTTCTGTTGTATCCAGTGACAGGACAAGGGGTGATGGATACAATCTGGAACACAAAAAGTTCCACTGAAACATAAGAAGAAACTATTTCACTGTTGAGGTGAGGGAGCCCTGGCCCAGGCTGCCCAGGGAGGGTGTGGAAGCTCCTTCCTCGGAGGTCTTCAAGACCCACCTGGACACGTGTGACCTGATCTAGGTGGATCTACTTTGGCAGAGGGATTGGACCGGATGATCTTTAAAGGTCCCTTCCAACCCCACCATTCCATGATTCTGGGTACTCACCACAAGGACTCCGTTGGTCAGTACCTCTGTAGGCACATCTGAGCTGTGAAAGGAAGACATTTAATGCCAACGAGTTTTGGTTTTCATTTGTTTCATCCCATTTTACCAAGCCCCTGGGTAAGTGGGGAGGGAAACAGATCCTCAGCGTGCAAGATCTATGCAAAGTAGACTGACATCAAGGATATATCTCTTCTCAGAACAATGGAAGGGAAAACACTGAACTGCCAGGTTACCTGTGAAAGCTTTTTCCTCCCAATGCTCCAGCAAATGTTCATTTCTTTTGCAGTGCTGCTACTCACATGAAGTCCACAAAAGTTTTATTGCTTTCTTGGTACCCCAAAAATTTTGGAGACTGGATCTTTAAGATATTTACTATCAGCTATTGGTGAATCAACTCAAACATCACAGAGAACTGTGAAGTATTAGCTTTTTTACAGACAAGACTGCCCCTGCACCGAAAAAGAAACTAAGACAACACATCTGCAGAGAGTTCATTTAGCTCTTCAGGTAACACTCACCATTTCTCCAAGTAAAACTCTACATCCAGCTCTTCATTAGCCTTTGAAAACAGAAATTGGACACAGGTGACCCTTGATCTTGAATACAATTGTGATTTTTTTCCCCAACAGATTAAGGTTTCTTCCTGTCACAAACTATAGTAACTATTTCTGTTGCTTTGACAACAGCACCAGGTAAACTTCGGAAAGTTTAAATGTATGTCTTTTGTTGTTGATGTTCTTTAACCACCCCAGTCTGCAGCCCCCACAACAACTGCTGATTGCAAATGTCTCACATTTTGAGCCCTGTTTATGCCCCTCTAGTCTCCTGAAAAGAAAAAAAATGCAAGCCATTTAAAGGTGTCTTCCTTAAGGCAGCATTCAGCCCAAGATCCATTTCACTGGGCATCCCAAAGACTGGGCAACACACAGAAATAAACCCATCACTAGGGATTTCACGAACACCTCAGGTGACAGTAAAACTCTGCCATCACCTGCTGATGCATCTTCCTCTTCTGGCTTCTCCAACAAAGCAAGATCAATCATCATGATTGATTTCTGTAATGGGCAGCGGTAGCTATTCAGAGGGGAACGTGGGCAGAAGCCAGGGACTAACCTCAGGGTTCAACCTGAAAGTGCGCTGCAGAGGCTGACCCAGCCTCATGCCCCCTACATCGAAGAAGATAGAGGTGAGCTCATCGCTGACGAGGACATCCTTATCGTAGAGCTTCAGCTCCAGGATGTTCTGAAAACACAACAGAAACGCTCTCAGGTGGACACAGAAGTTATTGTCACAAAGCTGAGTGGCTGTGTACAACAAACACTTGACACATTCATCTGTAACCTCCCCCTTTCCCACTCTTGAGGAGAATCCACTGTTCCCAGAAGGACTTCACAGTTCAGCAAAACGGCTTCTAGTTGACAGCCAAAAGGTTTTCTGAGCCTCCCAAGCGGAGAGAAGCCACAGCTGAATGCTGTACTTCCCACAGGTACAGATTTGCCTGGAGGAAACAATAGCAATTTCCACTCTTTCAGCATGATTCAATCCAGGATGTTGTAAGAACCCATCACTTCCTGCTCAGCACTGTGTCAGAGCAGGTCAATCCAGCAAAAACTAATTGAAACACACATGGGTACATATGGTACCAACAAATGGCCTTAGAGGAAACTAGTTTTCAAAGAGATAAGATTACAATAATGAACTTAGAGCTGTGCTGGCATAGCCTCCCAGCAATAACCAGCCTGAGGCCTCGTGAACCTGTAGGAGACAAAAAGCTTACATGCTCTAAAGCTGAGTCTGCTATTCCCTTCCCATGTAATTACCATTCCACCTTTGTCACCAAGCATTATGGAAAGGTACTCCAGCAAGGAAGATAGCTTCTTGTTAACAAGCACCTCACTCCAAAGCCTTGGATGTTATACAAAGCAACAGTGCCACTCAAAAACCAATCTTTCAGAGCACAGTTTCCTTCTCACCACCATTAGGGCCTACATTGAAAATGAATGCTGACAATCTGAAGACTTTGTTCAAGTCTCTGTTAGGTCCTGCTCAGGCAGCACACACATGTACTGTCTCTAAGAGTCTGAAGATTGCTTTTCTCAAACATGGGAACTGATGGCAAAACTTGACTGAACGAATTAAGTGGTTAAGTGCTTGAAATTTACTTCTCATTCTCCTCACTCAGCCACTTGGCTGTGTGAGGCAAACAGAGCTAACAAGAAGGCAACAGCTACTCTGCAAAAGCAGAAGTAATCTTCAAAGAGGAACTTGTTTTCTCAAGGAATGTCCTTGAACTCTGCCAGGTAGTGCCATAACTTCCATTTCCTCAGTTGCATCACAAGGACTTTCATGGAAAATGCTAGCTGCAGTTGGCATGAGAATGCAGTCACAGGCTGCCGTGGTCGCCACTGGACATGCACAGCAGAGCTTTGTGTACCATTGAAGAAGACTGACACCTTGCAAGCAACACTGGTTTGAAGAGTAATAAAGATCCCTTGGTTTTGAAGTACTCAAAGTCAGGCAGTACACAAATGCAGGTAAGAACAAGCAGCCTCACAAAGCACACTCCTTACCTTGACAGCACTATGGATGCGATACTGGAAGGTTTCATTCCATTCGGGGTTATCGGAGTTGTCAACAACATGAGTTCTGGAGACTATGGGGGATGCAGTGGGCAGTCTCAGCTCCACGTAGCAGTCTGCCTTGGACACTATAGAGACAGACATCAGGATAACTTTCATCAAAGATACTCTTTCCAAGGAGCTCCTTATTTTGCAGATCTCATGGTTATCATAGCAATGTGTGTATTGAAGGCTGGACTTGTAAAGCAAAAGCCTTTTCATGAAGTACACGTCTTTAAACACCAGCAAATGGAACATTAGGTACCTCTACTTCTTTTTGCTGGTTCATCCAAACCATAAAGCCCTTCACAAAAGAGACTACTGTGCCAATCAGGACTTTTCTAAGACTACTGATATCAGGCTAATTGCCTCTTGTCCTGCCACTCAGACCACTGAAAGTTTGTCTCTGTCTTCTCAATCGTCTTTTCAGATACTTCTACACATGGATAACATCCTCCTTGAGCCTTCTACAGGATAAGAAGCCCCATGAGTCTCATCCTTTCCTCATGTAAGAGATGCTCTAGTCTGTTCACAGTCTCAGTGGCCCTTCACTAGCTCACTGTTCACCCAGATGCCCAGGTTCTTGTCTGCAATGCTGTTTTCAAGTCAGTCACAATTGTCACTGGCAGGTGCAAGAAGCCTGTTCAACAGGAGCAAGGATGAAGTTTGCCACGATTGCAGGGCTGAATCCAGACAAAGGAAGACAGAATGGGCCACAGTCAGACATGTAAGGAAGAAAAACATTACCAGCACTTGGCTGATCTTGTTCTGTAAAGCAGCAGGGTTCATCTGCAGCTTGGCCTCACACCAAGCTTTTGAAATACATCCACAATGCTTACAAGAGAAGCCTTTGCTCAAATATAAAGGCACTCCACTATGGGTAGGTATTAAATGCCCATAATGATGCTACCTGTCTTACACACATGCACTGAACAAACCACTGGTTTTCATAATTCCTTGACTCAATACTTACACAGATCTGTACCCTTGATGTTTCTGGCTCGGAGGACTTTTACTGTTAGGTTGTAGTAAGGGTGCTTCTCCCACTGAAAAGAGAGGAACAGGCTCAGCACAAAACTAGTATCAGTCCAGAGAAATGCATCAGACCAGCTAGCCCAAAATAAACTAAGAATGAATGGGAATACATGCAGCACCTTCAGTATCCTGAAGGAAGACCAAAAGGAGTCTAGAAAGAAACTCAGTTCCCTTTCAGCACAGCAATGTGATGTCTTAGTGCAATGCCTTGTGGACTTCAGAAATTAAGTCCCTTATTTAGGGTTTCTACTAATTATAGATCAACTTTAAACTGCTTTATTAGTCAATTTGTGCTGAAGGGTAAACAGAAACTGCATCACAGAAGCACAACCAGAACCACAAGGGCTGGAAGGGACCTGGAAAGCTCATTCAGTGCAACTTCCCTGCCAGAGCAGCACCACCTAGAGTAGGGCACACAGGGACTCATCCAGCTGGGTTTGAATGTCTCCAGAGAAGGAGCCTCCACAGCCCATCTGGGCAGCCCCTGCCAGGGCTCCCTCACCTCAACAGGAAACAAGTTTTCTCTTGTGTTTCTTTGGAACCTCTTCTGTTCCAGCTTATACCCTGTCACTGAAAACAGCCTGGCTCCAAGCTGCTCAAATAACTTTAACCACGACTTGGCTGGTTTAAGACTACTTGCCAAAGGCACATGCATGCTTGAGCAATAGCTGACATGGCAAGAATCTTAACAGTATGGTTTAAAGACATAGAAAGTATAAGCTGTTCCCAATGAGGATAAAAGCACCATCTTCTTGTAGGAGCACATACTTCTTGGCAGTTGGAGCAAGAAAAGACAAATCTTCAATTCCTTTTCATTCTGGATTGTTACTTGCTGTCAGCACTCTGAACCTGCCGGTCACCTTGGCAGCACAGAGCAAAACATAATCCTTGCTCTTCTGGGAGGTTGTTTTTGGAAAGTAACAGTAGTATCTAAATACCCAGGTGTGAAAAGGAAAAACAGCCTGACTGAATCCTAGAAGATCGTGAAGGAGAAGTGCAGGAGGGCAGGACAAGCTGACACTGCACAGAAGCAACTGTGTAAGGCTCATGAACAGAATGGCATTCTGCCTCATTTCTACCAGTTATGACACAACAGTGGCTAGCTAAGAAACCTTCCTCTCCTTAAATCCCACTTCAGTATGCTTTTCACAAGTGGTCACTACTTCACATTCACCATTTTCTCCATGGTTGGCTTGAGACTGGAGTTTGATTTCAGATACACTAAGTATTCACCTACAAACCAAACTCCACAGTTTTGATCTGCACTTCAGACAAAACGCTGCCAAGTGCCAAATATTTATATAAAAACATAGGCCCCACGTGTCATTAACCAGGAGCTCAAGGAAACCAGTGAACCTTGAACTGCCAAACCCTTCTTGGATATTCCTTATCTGATAAATGCAACTGTACTGTGTTTGTTAAGCCACGACAAACTTGAGTCATTTGCCTTATTTCTTACCATTTCAAGAGACTTGCCAGCTTCTGCAAAACAAGGTTTGAACAACACAATCCAAGCAAGACACACATAGTATAGTGAAAGTCTTTGTACTAAGTAAGTACCATCCACCCTGACCAAGAAGTGAAGGGTAGACAATCACATGCATTGTGTAAAACAGATGCCAAACCAAATTTGTGCAAATCAACTCTAGTGATACTATTATTACTCTAAAATTGCTCTTATTTGCAGCATCAGCATATGTTGAAGATACTCCTTCCCTCATTTGTTTCTGGGAGCTACACACACCTTCACATCACATTTCACCATGAGCCCTGCCCTTCAGTTCTTCTCCCATTTCAAACCTTTCCCAATCACCTCTATCTTGTTCACTCACTAACACTAGTTTCCCAGGCAAAGGCTGACTATCATCCTACCACATCAAGCTGGGGAATGGACTAGAGAAAGAAATTCAAGGTAACATGTATTGTTCTCACAGACTTCCTAAAGATGTTGCAACTCTCCGAGCTATTGGGAAACGCAACTACATCATCACACCCTGGCTGCTGTCAGAGCAATCTTTACTCATGGAGCCTGACTACTGCCTGGAATTCAGACACTATGAAGCAGAGGAAACACACAACACCCTGAAGACAGCATATCCTTTTTTTTTTTTACCACACACACACACACACCCCCCATCTGTCGACATCAAGCACATTCCCAAAGGTCTCTAACGACATTTTATTTGCAGTCAGTCATTACACAGCTGAGGACACGATTTCCACACCCAGACTTTCACGTAAGGGTGCATGAGGACAGACATCTCACCGTGTTCCAAAGTTTGTGCTATCAATTCTGTCAGAACCATCCCATCTGCTCATCTCTTAACCAAGGAACAGCTAAGCCCTAATATGTTGCAAGGTCATGGTAATGAAGCATGAAGGTATAAGGTATGCTGTACCTGAACATACCAAGGCAAAGGCAGGCAAGAAAAATGTATGGGAAATTAACAATGAATTGTCCCTTTTCTGGGGGCTTAAGAGGGTGCATCTGAAGCAAAAACACAACCTTGAAATCTTTAAATGAGGATCAAGATTGAATTTTCACACACTCAACCCTGCTAACAACTGTCCGTGTGTTTCAGCTCAACTGAAGGTGTTGATCCAGCAGCAAGGGACTGCAAAACAAAGCATCCCAGCTACAGGATCCAGCAGCCTTTAGTCTCACACAGCCCAGGACACCTGCCTTTATACAGTGGGATAAGCACTGGGATCCACTCCACGTGTCTCAGTGGATGTGGAGGATTCGTGTCAGATTTGTTTGCTATTGACATGTTTATAATCAAACATAAGTGTCACTTTTAAGCCCTGTTTCCTCCTGTGCTCACAGCTACCAGGGAAGTCAGGTAGCTCAAATGTCTGCTTTACCAAGGGAGCCCTTTCTCCCCATCTTGTTCCTGCTCTTAAGTAAACACTCGCCCATATCTCCCTCCTTTGTCGACAAAGTGCCATAATGTTTGCTTTCAAACACAAAAGCAAACTCTTGGCTTTCCTAGGCACCTTTTGCACTTGCCCTCCCACCCCAGGAGCATGCTCTCATCAGTCATGACAGGACACCTCAGACCTAGCCCCAAGAACCAGTCTCCTGGAGGGCAAGTTTTATCACCAGTCAGGTGATGGGAGCAGCACTAGCAGCTCAGTATCACGACAGCATTACCGAGCACTGGGTTCACTCCCAGTTTATTGTTTGTCTTTAGATGTGCAAAGCTAAGGCTAAACTTTGGAACATTAAAGAGATCTCATCGTGAGCTCACCTGCAAAGCCAAAAGGGTGGTCCTACTCCTTGCTTAATTGCCATTAACTAGTCAAGACAAAAATCTCTCCCTACCAGCCAGCACAACTTCACTAAGTAGCGTCCAACTTGTTTGTTTATACACTGAGCACCTGAGGGGAAACATCACCGCCAGTAGTTTACAGGTTAATGGAAATCACGGCAGGATAACTCTAGCCTCTTCTACCTTCATTTCCCAAGCACTAAACAACAACATTAAAAAGCCAACAGGATGTTTTTTTTTTATCACAGAGCAAGCAGGCAGCAAGACATCTGGTGACATCCGACACCTCAATTTTAAGCTGTAGATTGGGAGGGGGATGGAGAGGATAGATAATCAGATAACAGATTAGATCTCCTAGGAAAAGGCTCCTTAGTGCAATTGAAAATTGAGGTTATTGGCCAGACCATCTTAAACAATGGGATGATTATACACCAGTTAGAGGACAAACACATTGAAACCACTTGATCTAATGTGGTCCCACCGCTATGAACAAGGGATGAACTCATCATTAATCCTCCTCTATTAGTACTAGTAATCGTTAATCCATCTCTTCTTAAAGGAATAGTAATCAAGGATGGTTTGCAAGGAAACCCATAAGCACTGTTTTGTCTGTACTGATAAGCACAGTGCTCTCCATTCTCCCCTACAGAGTACTTGGCAGCAGCTTAATTCTGCTCCCCAAAACATAAACAAACAGAGAACTGCTCTGTATTGCCTCACCCAGACCCTGAATTCCACAAAAAACCCAGAATCTCCATTAGCATTACTGTTATCCAAAACTTTCCCCTCCTGATAAGCATTTTTGATGAACTCCTGTGGAAGCCCAGGCCTGGTTTTCCACAGCTGCAAGTCTGTGCGGAGCACATCTGACTCAGGAATGCTGTCTTAAGGTCTTACCCGCCAGTGATAAAACCCAGTCTCTTTCCTCTCCTTCCTTTGGAAAAGCACAGCTGCCAGAAAAGGCAGCACTCGAGGTGGAAAAGGGCCCCGCAGCACCTCATGGAACATGAGGGAAACGTCCCGTCGTCTCTGCAGAAAGCGCGTCAGGGAAACACGGAGAAGCGCCGGCTGCGAAGGAAAGGGCTGTGTGCTGCGGCGCTTGGGCTGAGCCACGGCTGTGAGGAGAAGCAGAGGTGTGGCCTGCACATGCCAAACAAGCCCAGGGCAAAACCCTCGCTGACAGGTTTCTCAAATACTCATAAAAGATAAGGGCAGCAAAGCAGCACCAAACAGGGAAGTTCCAGGATTAAGCCACGGCCTCAAAACCCCCCATCCAGTGACCCGATCTAGGACTTGGGCTGTTTCAAACCCTTTCAAGAGTTTCAGCATACACTCATTTTAAACAGGAATTGCCACCTCACAAGCCTTATTTGTCATTGGCTGTAGCTGCCCGGAGAAGTTTCAGGCAGCTTGAGTAGAAACACCACAATTTGGTCTGGTTTAGGATGCCTCAGAGAGCACCGATTCACTACCAGGCTTTAACCTCTAGCTGTATGAGCAGCCTGCACAAGTCCCCCATCTAATTCTTATTTCCCTTCAATCTTACATCAAAGGCTCTTGGAAAACTGTACCACAGGTACGGCAGATTTTTTATGAGTGTTACGCCTTAAAAAATACTTCAAAGGAAATAGTTGACTGGAAGTGAATCGTTTATTAACAGCTGCTGACACTTTGGCTTGTCTGGAGCTTTCTAGTGAAGAGCTTAAAATGAAGCAGCACATCATAAACCAAACTGGAGTGTCTCAACAACTGGAAAGTGGCAGAGCATGTAGGGAAGGCAGTAATGCAGCACGAGCTTGAGACTGTGAGGCCTCCTCAGCAAGGCTTCACTCATTAATCACTTCCTGTCATTAGTGTCAGTCACCCCATGAGAATTTCAGGAGTTGGATAAAAGCACAGGCAGCAGCATTTCCAACACAAACAAGTCAGTACTAGTCAGGGAACTCACAGGCTTAAAAGTCAAAGGACAGGCAAAAAAGGCAAACATCGGATGGTTGCAGAACAGCCAGCAGCAACTGCTGTAAAGCTCTCCTGGGGTACTAAATGGTATGGGAAAGACAGGCATTGGGCTGAAAAAAGCAATGTATTTGCATTTCTATGTATCACTGCAGGGAAAGTGAAGTGTCATGTCAGGTTTCAAAAAAACCCAGTGTAGTTTATCTCTATTTAATCTAATGTAGCTTGACTATAAGTTACAGGAAGATTGAAGTGGCCTCACACACTAAGCAAGCATGGAAAAAAGGTCACATTTCTTATGTATTGCCCGTTAGCAACTCTTCAGAAAGCCTTTATTCTATCCTGTGAGTGCCCAACTGCAGGTAAAGTCAGGCTTCCCTGGCTTCTCCTGAAGCCCACTCTCCTCTTCCAACGACATCTCAGCACGGGGATCTTGTATTATAGAATTTCTCTTGTCTATTCTCTAAAGAAAACCTGAGAGCACTTTAGAACACAGGCTTAAGAATTGCTTCATAGGCAACAGCTCACCCATTAACAACGTGTTTGTGTGCTGTGTTAGCTATCTAGAGACACTGCTGACAGCCAACTTGATATCCAAACAGAAGCTACTTTTGACATTTCCTAGCAGACTAAGCAAACAAGCCAGCAGAACCGTATCAGAACATGGGGCAACCAAGATTGCAACACACCTGGAGACTTCTACTTGCATTGCCATCCCCGTAGTGGTAAAGGTAGATGTAGATCTACATTTAATTCGGTTGGTTTTCTGTAGGCAAACATGAACAACTGACACCATCGCCAACTATACTATGCAGCACTTAAAATGCGTGTAGATATCACAAGGGATCCCTTTTGTTGCCCCATTAGCAGCACTAAGAGGAGATGCAGCGCATCATTATCAGAGGTGAAGATTCCAAAGGATGATTTCAAGGATTCTGTTTGGTTTGGGAGGGTTTTTTTGGTGGGTTTGTTCTCCTGAAATACCAAGTGCTGGTATCTCCTACTTCTATTGAGTGGGAAAACTGAAGATCTGTATTCCATTTCCACACTATGACCTACAATTCAAGGAACTTCAAACCTGTGAATCTAAACACTTCTTGATTTGGTCACCCAGAGCTCAACATCCCTCCCCACCTCCACAGCTGCTACAACAGCATCCCACCACTCAAAACAAACCATTGTCAGCAATCTCAGTGTTCTCTGGTAAGCACATATTTAATGGCACAAGACTTGCAACACAGGTTTTTTCCAAGAGAGAACACAAAAGTGGGTTTAATACTTTTTTTTTCCCCTTGAAAACATTCCCAAGCAAACCATAAACCTGTAGATTGAAAAACCAAAGTTGAGAGGCAATGACAGCTCTCATGTGACGTGGCTTTGTTTGAGTTACACTTAGTAAAGCAGGAGTGAGGTTGGGAGCCTCTGTATTGTGTCTGACTCGCAGAAGAAAGTAAGGATTAATATATATGAAGGATTAAGATATATAATTTAAAGAAAAATATCATCTACAGCAGCCCAGAGAAGCTTAACTGCACAAGGACTGAAACACACACTGGTTCACAATATTTATTACCATCTATTGCCTTAGATAAACCTGCTGCATGGTTAGTAAACCCAAACCACCTCGTGAGAACACAAACCACATCTCTGGGAAAGGTAATGCAACGTGTTGGTGAACAGAGGCACAACTGAACCATGGAACTAAGAGCACAATGAAGATCCTTTATATGTGAATGGAGCTCTCCTGGTAGCAGCTCATGAAAGTACATACAAACCAGAGGAACAGTATTAAACATAACATAGGTAAGAATCAGAGCAATACTTTTATATCTGTATACAAAGAATACAAGGCCTTTTTACATACCCCTCTTGCATTCTAAAAGACCTGTAAACACAACTCTCTCAAAATCATCTTCCCTCTGTACCTCAACAAGTATATAAAGATCTATACAGAATGTGCAAATCCAGTGTAAGTATTTTTAGGCTCTCTTCTTAAATAGAAGAAATACAAGGTTAAAAACGTTAACACCACAGACTCCCTCTACCCAGTCTCTGCAGAAAACATCAGTATCAATACTGCCCGAGACATCCAAGTACAGAAGCAGCAAAACAGCAGACCAAGAAATCCAGAAGAACGCCCAGCACATGAGCAACAAATGCAAACACAGGTGGAAAACCCAAACAGTTATCCAAGGAAATTATTAACACTGGCCTATGAAAGTGAATTAGGACTCATCAACCTAGAGCAGATCTGTTCCTAAGAATACAAACCATAACAATGGCTTAAATAAACCTCTAAGTTAACCATGATCCAGTTATCCCTTTAGGCAGACAGGCTTTATTCATCTACTTGTGCATTAAGAGGTGATATCTGGTAGTTACATGCCATGCTCCATGCTATTTAACAATTACATATGTGTGAGTATTGCCAGACCATGATGTTGGGAGTCCAACAGCCAACTCTTATTTGCTACTGCTGCCTTTTCATTATCACCACACAGATCCTTTCTGCATTCACCAATCATTTTAATGTCCCTCAGACCAATCTGCTACAGATTGTGGAAAAAATAAGTTAGACAAAAATATTACAGCCTACAAGGAGTATGGTACAATCTACTTCCCATAGGTAAGTCTTCTGGCCCAAGAGTAACTTAAGAACAGTACCAGTCTGAGCAAAACACAGCTCTAGGGCATTTAAAACAGAGAGATATTGAAACAGTCTGGATTTTACTTCAATCTTGCAAAGTGAACCAAAGACCAAAGATGTTACATACACAAATCTCAAGTGCAGTCTAGGAGCTCAAGCAATTACAATAGTTCACTCCCTTCAGAGGTTGCTTTACAGGGTCTTCTTCACTTTTCAGTGTGAATGCAGATGTGAACTCCTTAGAGCAGTCTCTAAGCTTCCACTCATGCTAAGAGCAAACATATTCAGTGCAAACAACACACAACTTAATTCAATTTACAGCTCTCAAACTGAAGTAAACAGGGAAAAAAAAATGCTTACTACTAGTGGTACCTACTGTTAGTCTGACTATCTTCTGTGGAACAACTTCTTACCAGAAGGTCAGGTGATAACACAGAGTATCAACACAAAAGGTTACTTTGGCCAGCAATTAAACATTCCCATTACTGAAATCAAAGTCAGATGATATCTCCTAGGTCGAGAAATAAACACAGAAGCCTTCTCTATGCCAAACCCCTGGCGACCTCCGTGCAGCACTGATACAGCTGCAGAGACTTCAAAGGAATTTTCTTCTTTTGAAGAACTAGTTACATACAAGGCAAAAAAAAAAAATAAATCCCACTGTTGTCACCCTAAGGAGGTAAGTTCTATAGCAAAACTTGTGGTGAAGGCCCGACAGTTGTCTAACAACTCATTCGCAAGGCTGGAGTGCAATACAAAACTCACTACAAAAACCAGTCTTTAGTCTTCATCCGAGTACTCAGAGGTCCAGTGGAGTTGCCATCGCTGTAACAACGTGTTTAAGGTCATTTTCCAGTAAATGAGCATTGCCAGATCAGTCCACAGATAACAAATGTGTGTAAGAAAACGTAGCAACAAGCCTCCAAAATCCCAGAGGCGTCAACTTCTTACGCTGCCAGTTCCCAGTTCCATGTAATCGTTGGGGTAAGTGACCAGGACAAGGTCAGGTGTCCAATGTGTTGACTTCTTTGGAGCAGAAGTAATGCACAACTATTGCATTTGGGTATCGAGCAAATGCACTGAAAAAAAGAGAGACAGAAGACAAAAACCAACTGTCAGTATAAACACTTCTCCCTGTTCAAAACACAACAGCCCAATGTGGGGAATCAGAACTTTAGACGCAAGTGACGCTCCTCATTTACATTACAGCCTGAATGTGTTCTGGATAAAATCCAGACAACAAGAACTCTATGGGTTTTCTAAGAGTTTTGTTTTCATTTCTATGAGCACAAGTTACTTGGAAGTCACTGGTACCTAGTTAAAGACTGGGTGACATGCTGGACCTTCACAACCTTGTTGAACTTAAAAGAGGGTTAGAAAAACCCTGGTCGATCAAAACAATACTGCACATGCAGATTTAGACTATGATGCTACACACTTAACAGCAACAGCAATAAGTGTATTGAGGTCTGTGTCCATTCCAATGTTTTGGAAAAAGAACCTTTCCCTATCACTGTGAAATTTGCTGATGTCTCAGAAGGGTTCACACCTCAACAAAAGAAACTGGGACATTTCATCTGAGGTTAAAAAAAAGAAGTGGAATAAAACTTGCATTCTATACTAACCCAACATTGCCTACTGGGAATGGTGGAAGAAGAGTCGGTGGCCTCTGGGTAGCAAGTGAATTAGTTCTACTTTTAGATGACTTAAAATAATTAGGCTACAAAATGGAAAGCAGACAAGGAACCACAGAGCCGTCAGATATACAAAGTTATTTTGCATGTCTGAGATTCTTCATATCACCCTTCTTAATTCTAGTTGAGAGGCAGGTGGTAGTCAGCATTGTTAGCCAGCATGAGAAGTGATTTTCTGCCTTCTGTAGTCGCTAAATAAGAGCTCTCCCGAGTTTCTCAAAGGAATTTATTCTCCCTTGTTGAAAGGAGGGTTGAATTCTTGAAGTAAACATCACTGACTAAAGCTTTGCTGTTTTCCCAAACACCCAAATGAACAATGTAATTTGTAATCCAAACACAGTTTGAATGTCTCCCTCATGCTGCTGTTCTCTCTGTGTATATACACGTTCCAAGTTTTGCAACATTCTTAGTTCAAGTGTACCAGATTCATATTTGAGTCCATTTCCCAAGCTTTAAAGTATAAGCTCTCTCACCTGTTACCTATCTTCTTTTTACATACAGTGCACACCTTCTCCTCTGTAATAATGCACTTGACTTGTTGATGCAAGATCCGCTCCTCCTGCACCTAAAGAAGAACAAGTGAAACTTACCCAAAAAGCAATGCCACACCACAGCAATCTGCTAGTCTGGTGACTAATTTTCTGGTGTAATTTTCAGTGGCTGTATCATAGAATCACAGATTGTTGGGTCTGGAAAGGGACCTTTAGAGATCATCCAGTCCAACTCCCCTGCCAAAGCAGGTCCCACCTAGATCAGGTCACACAGGAACGTGGCCAGGTGGGTTTTGAAGACTTCCAAGGAAGGAGCCTCCACACCCTCCCTGGGCAGCCTGGGCCAGGGCTCTCTCATTGAAACAGTCAAATAGTTTTATCTTAGGTTTAAATGGAACTTTTTGGTTCCAGCTTCTTTCCATCACCCCTTGTCCTGTCACTGGATACAAGAGAAAAAAAAGTGTGCTGCCCCAACCTCCTGACATGCACCTTTCAAATACTTTTAACTATTAATGAGGCCCCCACTCAGTCTCCTCCAGACTAAACAGTCCTAGCTTTCACAGCCTTTCCTAATAAGGAAGGTGCTCCAGTCCCCTCAGCATCTTGGTGGCCCTGCACTGGCCTCTCTCCAGCAGTTCCCTGCCCCTCTGGAGCTGGGCAGCCCAGAACTGGACACAGGACTCCAGATGAGGCCTCAGCAGGGCAGAACAGAGGGGGAGCAGAACCTCCCTTGACCCGCTGCCCACACTCTTCTTGATGCCCCCAGTTTGCCCTTGGTGGCACGTTGCTGGCTCATGGTTAGTTTGCTGACAACCAGCATTCCAGATCCCTCATCCTGGAGCTGCCCTCCAGCAGGTGAAGCCCAGCCTGTGCTGGTGCATGGGGTTGTTCCTCCCCAGGTCCAGGACTTGATGCACTGCAGCACCCTCTACAGGACATATTGGGCACAGTTCATACTGAACATCTTTTAAAACATCATTCCAGTAAATGAGAGGTGGAAGGTCCTTACCCTCAGAAACTCTGCATGGAGAAGATTCTTGAGCACTTGATTAAATCTCTTCTTCTGAGCATTTTCTTCAAGTACTTTCTCTAAGAAGATTCGGATCTCACTAATCTGTGTATTTGCTGGCAGTAGGTTTATTGCCTGCAGCAAAACACACTTAGTTAGGAAAAATAAAGGAAGAGAGAACAAAATAGAATAGAAATTGAGACATTTATCCTGACAGTGTTAAAACCTGCAGGCTTGCCTGTACCAGCACCTTCCATCACTTTCTGCCAATAGCTCCAACTGAGTACTTAGAAGTCTCTCTCACCTTGGTGGTGTCCAGTTTGCTGTGATGTAGTTCCAAAACCTGCAGAGCAGCCTGCAGGTTGGCTTGAGGCTCCAGCACTTCCATCTTGATTGGTCCCAGGCAATGAACACTGGGTGGGGAGAGATACATCCGGAGCAGTGACAAATAGACCTGTTGCACACAAAAGGAAACTTCTGAAACCACTGCATGCATCCACACTTGACAGTGCTGCTAGAACCCAGCAGAAGTGCTAGTAAGTTATACCCATGGCATTCAAAATTCCCTCATTTTTCTTACATAGCTCATTCATAACCTTTAGAAACCAACACTTTATTGGTTTTAATCATGAACTTTTCTGTAGATATATGTGGAATAAGCACGCAGTGGTTTTTGTCTTCTGAGTTCCATCAGAACTTCAGCTACAGAACATGTGCTCAACTTGAGGATGTTGCAGTATCACTGAACTATGCAAAACAACTTTAGACAAATAAAATTCAACCAAATAATCTAGCAATTCCTAAACCCCAAGATTTTATACATAAATTATCACCTTCAAAGAAGTCTTCACCTTCACAGATACTGAAAAGGTCTACAGAGAGCATAAACTTCATACCCTGACATGATAGGAATAGTCCAACGCATCCTTACTGAAAAGGAAAACTGCAAAGATGAAGCTACTTACATCTTTGTTGCCATCTTTGTTTCTGTCATAATGTTTATGGCAGTAGCTAGAATAGAGAAGAACCAAGTTGAAATGCAGGGACACTTTAGGAACCCAGTGAATCAAACCACAGAAATTCACGTTACAAATGCTTTCAATACTGAAGCCATCATCCCAGAGAGGTGACTCTACATCCAATTCTGATCAATTAATCAAGTCACACAACACAAATCACACAATTTACTCTGCACTACAATGCTGACAACAGGGAGGTTTTGTGCAATTCTCTCACTTCCAATCAATTGAGATTTAGTTTCTGCATTGGAGCTTTTTAATTCAGCTGTGGAAGGAGGATGTCTTCAGTCACTGCCCCACAGCATGAAAATGTATCTGCAGATATAACCAATCACTGTATCTGAATGGCAGAGAGGGAAGGTGTTCCTTATTGTGTACTACATACCAGAGTTGAATGTCCTTTAAGAGGCATTTGCTGGACTAGTTGAACATGCCTGGATGTTCAGATATACCTGCCAGTATCAGTTAATTCTATTTTCACCTAAGTCCTTTAGATTCACACAGAAGGATCCCTGACACAACACATATAGGAAAATGTCAGTTCTTTACTAGAGAGGACTCTGCTAACTGAAGGAGTTTCCTTTTGCATCTGGGCTAGCAAATGTCTCTCCAAGAGAAAGGAAACAAAACAACATACAGAAGCTCACAAGCTAAGGACAGGTGGAAACAAAAATCTCATTGATGACAGTTATATTGCTCTGAAGTATAATGATAGAAGAGCATGACAAGTTAAACCTCAAGGGGACAGCAGCATCATCTGTAATGAAAAGATACCTAGACTAGCCTAAATGTCAAGCAAACCTGGGAACTCAAAAGATCCTGGAGGCTTATAGCACTCAGGCTCAGCATACAGCAACATTTCACTACACATCCTCTCCACAAGGCAGCGAGCAAACTAAGGCTTGCAAAAACAAAACAGAAGAGAAAGCCTTACTTCTCAGCCATGTTTGTGTCCTTCAAAATATGAACATAAATGAACAGAGCTTGCTCATGCTTCCCCATCCGACCCAAGAGCAGAGCACGTTCTTCTAGGAGACCTGGTAATAGCATGAAAGATGAGTCAATAGCTACACAGATGAACACCACAAGCTCCGTTAGTGACCAGACTAACAGAGGAAACTAAGAACTGTAGTCTGAGCACAGGTAGCAGTTACTCTGAAACTGTACATCTACTTCACACTAGACTCAGTAACATTTTTATGAATTCCTAAGTAGCCTTAAGAAACAATAAGCTTCGGATCTATTGAGTAATTCAGGCTCACCAAAAAGTCAGGCTAATTATTTAAGTGATGTGAGACACAAGGTCTTAGGCCAACAGTTGTGGGAATCCTGCAGAGACTGTTAGACTCAACTGTGCCAACAACAGCCGGACTTATATACACACACCAGTGGCCTACAGCTACAGATACAGCCCTCTTTTCTGTTTCTCTTCACCATGTCTCTACAGAAAATGAGGTTTTGCTGTACAACGGAACACTCTAAGGTTTAATTAACTTCCTGAAGCTCAACTCACCATCAAAGGGGAAGTCACTAATTAGTCGACTAGGCTCATACCAGCTTGACTTCTCCAGAAAAAGCAGCAGCTTCTTCCGATAATCCCCCAAGTCTCCTCCTTCCTCTCCAGCAGGCACTGGGGTTTTATCTATATGGAAGAAAACAACAGAAGCTACAGTGTTGCAACTGTATCACAACACTAGGATACAGAAGAAGATCAACAAACAAATCATTATGAGGATAAATGAATACTGAACAAACTGTTACATGGGATGGGATTCTGGTGCACCTGCCACATTGCTTCAGCTCCTTAAAACCCCTGAAGTAGCTGGTTAAACAGCTGTCATGGTTTAGCAAGGAGTTGCTTTTGCTTAGTAACAGGGGGAGCGGATTGCAGTGAAGACCCGGTAAAAGTTTTTTAGACTCTCCCCCGACTCCTGGGTTCAGACCCACCCCCGGCCCGGCTGGGCCAATCTGGCGCCTCTGCGATCACTATTTAGGGACGGGAATTTGAGGTGCCAGGCAGGAGGTGTAAGAGTGGTACAAGATGGAGGCGACCATGCGGACCCCACAGTCGGAGAAGGAGGAAGGATGGAGCATCAGACCAGAGACCCCTCTGCAAGCCGTGGTGAGAGTGCAGCCGGTACCCCTGCAACCTATGGATCAGCAGCAGCAACTTCATGTGAGTGTGCCCGGACGGGCCAGAGACTGTGTGGGGGAGGCGGTCATGGCACAGGACATGCTGGAGAGCCTGTGCACCGCAGAGCAGCCCCACACGAGAGGCAGAGAGGAGCAGCAACTTTTGGGACAAATGAGCATCGGTGCAGCCCGTGCAGGGCTTTGGGACAAATGTGCGTCGGTGCAGCCCGTGCAGGGCTGCCATGTGTGTGTGGTACCTCACGGACTTGCAAGGAGGACTGGTGCGGAACCCACTTGCCCTGAGGTGAGACAAACGGCAGAAGCCACCAGGAACGGACTGACTGAAACCCCCACTCCCTGCCCCCCTGGGCCGTTCAGGGGGGACGGAGGTATAAAACACCGGGATCAGGGCTCTGAGCCCGGGAAGAGGAGAGGGGTGGGGAGCAGGTGGTCTTAAAGGGCTGGTCGGACTCTTCATCTCTGTACCATTCTGTGTTGTTTTGTTTTGGTTCTGGTTTTTGGGGTTTTATGTTTTAGTTGGTATTAAATTGTTTTCTGTTTTCTTCCCCAAGCCGAGCAGCCTGGTCTGTTTTGTCCTGCACCTTAAGCGGCAATTAAGCCCTCCCTGCCCTTTAGCAATCCTTAAGTCTTTGGTATTTGAGGCTAATCGTGGTCTTTTGTTCCCTGAATGGGCCTAAACCACGACAACAGCTGACTGAGTTATTTAAGACCATCTCCTAACCTGAATCCAGGCAGAAGTAGCTGCCATTTCACTTAACCAGTGTCACCTGGTCCCTTAAGATCTCTAGGGAAGCAATAAACCAGACTTCCCTACAAATGCACAGCTTCTTGTTTCAGTTCCTTCATCACTTGGGAGACCTTCATCTCAATGAGAACAGGGAAGGCTTAGAGTGAAGGTTCCCCTGTGCTGTCACATGACCATGGTCTTGCCACCAGAAAAGGCTAAACATACCTGCAGGGAAAGAACTGAGGTATTCTTTCATTAAGCCCTGCACTTTCTCACAGTACAGCTGGATCAGACAGTTGTGGAAGTCTGCACCGGTTTCTTCCCAGACGTGAATGATGTGTTCCTGTAAATACATGGTCAGGTTCAGTTACAGACACTTCTTCTGAGAAGTCATCTGTTCTAAGCAAGCAACAGTTCCACCCCTGCCTTTACCATGATTGACTTCAGGATTTCAGGTACCTGAGCATTTATTCTTTGCACAACTTATGGCAAAGCAAGAACTCTGACAGCACCAAGCCCTGTATATAACATGTTGTACCCACTGCAAAGCACTAGTAGAGTTTGTGTTCTTACCAGGTAAGGAATAGTCAAGCTTTTAAAGTTCTCTATCAAGAAACTGAGCACTTTGTCTCGTGGCAAAGCTTCCACCTCTGGGAGGTCTTCTGTAAATATCTGTCAAACAAAGTTTTAGTCACAGAATGGTGAGGGTTTATTTGCAATTGAAGTGCCACAGTGTGTTTTCCCTGAAGCCCAACACATCCTCTCATATGTCTGAAGAGTAAGCACAGTAGTAGTATAAATAAAAATGCGTACAAGCAGTTTATTCAGGCACTCAGGAAGTGTTTCATATCTGAAAGGATTAAGAAACATCCTCACTCCTACCTTAGTCAGTGCCCAATACCTCCCAAATACAGGGAGTCAACTTTATATCCAAGAAGAAAGGGAAAAATAACAAAGGCAAATTAACATTTAACATTCAAATACTCTGTCAGGCTCTTGTGCAAAAAACAAAACATCAAGAGCTTTAAATGTTGTATCAGAAGTTCCCAGCTTCTTGTTACAAGGTATTTCAAGAATGGTGAAGCACAGCAAAAACTGAAAGGCTATTGTGCTCTGCCTACTGCTCATCTTACCACAGCACTGAAAACAGAAAACCTAAGTTCTCTATTGCATTGGATTTAGCATTCACACACGGCTTCCTACATTGAGTTGTCCCAATTCCAGCCACTGCACTAAGAATCTCAACAGTAAGGTGATGGTTTCAACACACTTACCTTCAGTCCATCTTCAGGGAAGTCTCTCAGCACCCAGACAGAGTAGGAAAACACCAAGTGCAAATTCTCTGTGCCTGGAATACAGAAAGCAGCAGTGCTCAGTGTCGAAAGCTGAAAGATCCATCTACTCACAACACAAGCAGATACTTTCAGAGCCAGCAAAGCTTCATTTAGAGGAGGAATCCATGTTGTTTTTCCTCCCATTCGAGTCAGGCAAATCACACATCCAGGCTAAAGCCACAACGTCATCACTTTGTAAACATGACTTGAAACAGAAAATAGAATCAAATGCTAAAGAAGCACCAAATGTAAACAATTCAGATCAAAACCAAACTCAGTTGTCTTAGTCTGGAAGTCTTCCCTTACAACTTGTTTTAATTAGGGTATAAACAGCACTCTGCTTTTCTCTTGTGTCATTTCCTTCAGTCCATTTCCAGCCTGCCACTCTAGTGACACAGAACCACAGAATCATTTTGATGGAAGAGATCTTCATTGAGTCATTGAGTCCAGCTTTTGTCCCAGCCCCATCGACCACCAGCGCATTGCCCTCAGTGCAACATCCAACTGTCTCTGAAACCCCTCCTGGGATGGTGACTCCAGCACCTCCAATAAGGTTTTCCAATAAGATACTCAAGAGTAACACCTTCATAAAAACAACTGTCATCTTGTCATACTCACCCAAATGCTGCAAATACTGCACTGTCCTCTCATGGCCCTTCAAAGGTGAGTTAGCTTTCTTTGACTGATCCACCAGTACCTGCAATGCTTTCAGAACAACAAAAAGCTTCATTGTTGATTACAAAACAAAGTAGCATTCCAACTTCAACCACAGAAGAGTGCATTTTCCCTGTTCTGCTACCCAAGACAAAACAGTTTTGGTTTGAACACACAGGACAATCAGATAACAGCAACAAACACCAATTTAATCACAAGACAGATCCAGAAACAAAGTCTCTTCAGAATATTACCTGCTTACTGAAAACAAGTTACAACTCAATACTAAGAACACATGCTCCTATCCCTTCTCTCCCCACTCCATACTTACCTTTTTCATGCAGACCTTTCTTCTCATACAATATTATCAGCTCACTATACTTATGTGCCTTCTTCAGTACGTGCTCACTCTCCTCAATATGGCAGTGATTGTTCTCCAGACGCAGCAATGGTGCCACCAGTGCTACATTTGTCTGCAAGCAGAAAGAGAGCACTTAAGCTTAGGAGCTGCATATTAGAAGTATGTTTATAGCACAACACATGAGCTGGAAGGAAGCTTTATAGCATAGGAAATGATAGTTTAACATCTTAGAGCAAGGCTCATCTTCAATCCCATAATTTGCTGGGACAGAAAGAAAAACAATAAATACATGAGAGCAATCCCCCTTAAGGATTAGAGGACAGCTCTGAAATACATTGTTGACAGCAAAGATCATACTCTCCTGCATTTCACAGTACAAGGCAACAGAAGCAGCATGCATTAGTCCTTCAAAATATACAGGCATGGCCATGTTCTTATCATAGAGGCAGTGACCAGAAACAGACACATATTTTAATCTATGAAACTACTTGCTGACCAGTCCACAGGTTGTTTTTAGACCAAAGACCATGTGAATTTCTGAAGTAGCTCCTTATCCTCCTCTTCAAATGTTTCAGCCTGAAATTCCACCAGAGCTTGCATAGCAAAGGCAAGGCCTCGAGTTCAGGCAGAAACTCACATGGAGGTAACACTTCAGGAGAGTGGTATCAATGATCTGCAGCAGCTTCTTTTTGGATTTGATAGTGGGTGTTCCTTCCATGAGAGGTGAGGTGCTGGACTGATGGTCAGAATCATTCAGCTTCTTCACCAGCTGACTTCTTTTCTGCAGGACATCAAATGAAGATTTAAGAGGAAAAGGCAAAGTTATAATTTTGCAAGATGTCCAGAGTGTTGAGAAAACAGTCAGAAGGAAACTTAACCTGAACAGAGGTGTTCTAGAGAAGCTGAGAGGCATTTAGAACATCTGGAACACGTTCTAGATTTTGAACTAGAAGGCACAAAAACTGTCCTCCTTCAGACACAGCTTTCTTTCAGTCTAGTAAGAATGGCAACAGAGCCATTCAGACTCCAGTTACAACAAAACAGAGAGCACAGCAAGTTACAGGATCTGCTATCTTTTAATCCATGCTTTTGAAGTAAATTTTGTTCAGTCCTCACAGAAGTCACATGTGACGTCTGCACACATCTGGGGGGCACCTCACATCTTCCAGCTCCCCTGCTTTCTCAGGACCTGCTGCCATAGCTTCCAACCACAAAGACAGCTCATTTTGCCTAGCATGACAGAGCTGGAGCAGGTATACCGTGTCCTACTCAAAGTTAACCAACAAAGTATGCTAAAACTGAGTAACTCTGCTCTAAATACAGACACAGGAGGACTCACTTGAGTTAGGTAGTCTATCAGAGCTAAATGTGCCTTCTCCAGCTCTGCCCCAGACAGTCCTGGCAGGGGGTTGGGATACTGTAGCTGTTTCCTGTAATCTGTGGGCAGGAGGTCAGGATACAGACCCATCACGTGAGTGGGATCTAAGCAAAAATAAGAAAGAATTACTATTAGCAACCATTCACAACATTATCTTTGCCAACTCTTACATGTATGGAACCTTTGTGAAAGTTTGGCTCTCCAACAGAGCTGTTTGTAGGCAACCTGTGTTTCCACAGGTTTTCAGATAACAGGAAAAAAAGAGAGTTTCCAAACCACAGAAAAACAAAAGACACAAGAAGCAAAAGAAACAGTGCTTCAATGTCCGAGCACAGAAAGTTCCAGCTTGTGTGCTTGGCACACCTGAAAGACAAACTATTATTGCAATCCTTTTACTGTTTTCTTAAAGAATCCCAGAATTATCAACTCTAAGACAAGCAACAGTTAAGAGATTTACTGGGCTTCTGAAATAAGAACTGAATAGCATTAATGAACATCCATTTTGAGAGTTTTAAGTACATTTGAAGTGACTGTCCTCACATTTAAATTCAATTTTGACCTCTCAGTCCTCTTCTTTGACTGTGTTTTTCCCAAGGAAATATGATGTTGAGCATCATCAAAACAAGTACAAACTGGAGCTTTAAATGCACAAGGGATGTGCTGCTACCAATGAAAGAATCTCAGACTTAAGAACTACTATATGGTACACTCAGCCTTCAGATGTTCTTCCAGTAATCTTAGTACAAACCAAATGAAGAGCATCACAGGCTGTTCTGATTCCCAAAATGACAGAACAGTTTCCTGGCTTTGGCAGCTTTGTCCATTTAACAGGAAACAGGGTTCAGGGTTCTCAGTTCAGCCTGAGCCCAAAGATTTCGCAAATCAATAGATGTTCCTTATTTATCATTCCAAGCTACAAGTAGGGCATTTGGCAGCTACTGAAATCTCCAACGACACAAGGGTCTGTGTACATGCTACGTACAGCAAACTGTACAAATATGTACTTCACAAAGGGCAAATTCATGATTTAGTTGATTGGCTGAAGACAACTAAGTACTATAACTAGTTTGACAAAAAAAAAGGAAGCTAAAGAGCTGCCTAAGCTCTCTCTCATTTACAGAGGACTGATCTGCAGAAGACACCACTGTTGAAAAACAGGAAGCAAACAAAAAACCCCCCACACAATAGTCTGTGAGCTTCATTTAATTCCTCCTAACCTAATCATCTCAGTGCCAACCCAAGCATTTACCTGTACCAAGCTTGGCAAACACTTGCATGGATTCATCGAAGCGCTTCTGGCAGAAGAGGTTGAAGGCAAAGAGGTTCTTTATGTGGTGAATTTGTTGTCGCTTCTCACTGTCTGAATCATCTTTCATTTCCTGCACACATACAAATTAACAAACTTTAAGAACACTTGGGCCTTGTAAAGAAGAATGAAACGCTCTACAGGAATAAAAGATGATAACCTGGAAGGTTTGAAAGCTCCCTCAGGTTATGTGTGTACTCATTCTATCACAGTGACCATCTCTTCACTCATTTGCCTTCTCAGTTTCAAGTTAACACCACAAAATGAAATCAATTAATTTCCATGGATTCTTACAGGGAACTTTCTGGAAACCAGAAACCCCTAAATCAGTAAGAGCACCATAATTGTATGTGCTGCTTCAGGATCTCTAAGAAGTTACGTTTCTGGAGTAATATGGAGGGCAATTACACATAAAAAAGGTCATTTGACAAAACAAAACTGTTCCTAAGTGATCTGAAGACTTTGAAGTTAACCAACTTCAAAGTCTGAAAGAGTGTAACCAGTTAAACAGCTAAAGACAGATCATTTCTCACATACAAGATGATATCTCAACCAAAACCACAATAGATCACTATGGAGAAGTGTCAGCACAAAACTAAAACTTGAGCTAAAAAAGGCCAGAGTTTGACAGTTTGTGTGAAGTGGACAGTAGGGAGGTTAAACTCTCCGTAGTAACTCCAGTCAAGCAAAAGTCAAACATCCTTCTGTGTACTTCTGCACAAGTGCATCTGCTGCAACCCCAAAAGTCTGAGTACTTACTGCTAGCTGCAAAGCCAACTCAAACTGCTTGTCCTGCAGAAGCTGCTGGATCTGGGTGGCTATGGACACCGGAATGAGCCGCCAGACAAAGTGATTACTTGCCACATATATAATATTCGTCCTGCAAACAGGACAAGAAGGTCACTTATGAAAGATTCAATACCCTATCTGAAAAAAAAAACAAACCACACTCCTGGTTCATACACAAATGGATCAGATACAAAAGCACTTGTGCAGTACTGCAAAGCAGAAAGGAAAAGAATGTATGCCCAGTCAACAGAAATTCCCAAAAGCACTCAACTCTCTTATTTACTCCTCAAGGTTTGGCCTCCACCCAACACACTGGCTTTGATGCTACTTCTTAAGCCAAGGGAGTTAGAAAGCCTCTTCCTCTCCCAGATTATGGGAGTGCTACCATACATTCAGACAGCCTGCCAAAAGCAAGAATCAGTTCTCCTCAATACCCTCCTGAGGTGATGAAGCGTGGTCTCTGCAGCTCAATACTCTGGACCAGCAGCCGGGGTTCAAACGTGCGGATCTCCACATACCTCGGCAGAACAGCGATGATGTAGGGAGGCTGGTGTTCTAGCAGGGAAACAGTGAAAAGACACAGGTCGATTCTTCTCAAATATTCCTTGAAACAAGCCATGACTTTAAGTAAAGGCTTCTCTTCCATTTTTTTTTGTTTTAAAACAAAACCCAACGTCCAACAGCAATTTAACAGACCGTGAGGCTTCTTGCTTATCTGTCAACATCAAGAAGTTTCGTGGCACTCAGATGCCCAGAACTACAGGACTTCAACAAACCACCTTCCATTTCAAAAAGACATGCAATGTGCCTATCTGCTGAGAAAGAGACAGGCATGCAGACCACAAGCAAAGAAGGGGAAGAAACAACATGTGAAACCTTCCCCAGAGTACAACTTGAAATACTTTACCAACCCTCACACTCCAAATCCAACTAGTTTCTAAACACCAGAAAGATCGACGACTTTGTCACATACAAAGGAGTGCATAAGCCAATTTGAAAGGAAATTGCTGCCAATTCTCACCCATGGCTATAGGAATATCTGTCCAGTTTAAGGCACATTTCTGAGTACAGACTCCTTCTTCATTGAGCACAACTGTTAGGTCATCCTGGCCAACAGCAACTTTTCCGTCTGCTACAGGAGCTACCAATGGTTCCAGCTGTTTTCCTGTGGGAAACAGTTCTTTGATGGACCCTTTTCCATCCACCTAGGATAATAATGAAAAGAAAAAAAACCAAACATGTGTTTTCAAAACAACCTTTGTTTCAAAGCTGCCTAAGACCAAAGCCAAAACTTCTTAAAACACTGTATCCCAAACCACAGCCTTACCCTTATCAGGTAATAGTCCCTCTTGAAGCCTACACAGATCGAGTTTTCACACCAGGCCATAGACTTGGGTACATCAGGTACACTGAAGTCCCCCTGAAGAAAACAGGGAAAAAATTGGTTGAAATGGCTCTTACAGGTGAAAAAGCAACAGTTAAATTTGGCAAAACAGACTGAAGCTGCTGTTGAGACTGTAATCCCCCACCACACACGTCCAACCTCTGCTGGTCAAGCAATGGCAGTATGGCTACATTTGGGCACAGCAAAGAGGTGTGCTCTGAGTTAGCTGGTGACTTCCTAGAAGAGCAGTGTAACTGAGAATTCTTTACCCATTTCCATCAGTTATTTTTATCATTCTGGTATTCCCTAGTGCATTTCCCTGTGCTTGTTCTCAGTAACTGCCTTCTGACTTAATGACATACCTGGGAAACTGAGCAGAAGTGGATTCACTTCTGTAGTGTTACTGTTAGGTGTGCATTTATACAGGTGGCACCCTACCACACTTCATTGACTTACAAGTGTACTACAAGTAAAATGTTAAAATACAGAACACAGCCTTTGATTTCATTCTGAAACTGTATTAATGCTATTCATTGTGATTTCAATCATGCATTTTCACTTTTAGCTTCATGGTTACGTCACTGCAGAACCAACCAGAGTCAATGCTTTTCAATCAGCAGTGCCTGTGAGTAACAGACTGCACAGGAAGCAGTACAGAGCAACTACATTCCCTGTTGAAGCAAACTGGACTACAGAAACAAACACAACTCACCTGTAGCTCATGGAACTCTCTGTCCTTCCAAAAATACAGTTGTAGCTTCTTCCGCACCGCCACGCACATTCTCAACACCTCTTCCCCGGTACCCGATTGCTGTGAAAACAGACAGACCCAACTCATAGCCACTCATAAATAAAGAGGCAAGTAAGACAATACAAGACCAAAAAAAATCCTCAGCCTGAAGCAAAGTTGGCAGCTGAAGAGTAGCTTTGCACATCCATGCTAGAAGGGTATTCCCTAAACAAGGAATGGAGGCAGGATACTCTAAAGTTAGCTTTGGCGGGGATTGTGACATCAAGGAGATAAAAAAACCCCAAGCATCAAACACATATACACACAAAACCAGAACTAGAGAGCTATCAGCCTGCCTTGAAGACTAGGACCTCTATGCAGTAGAGGAGAGAAGGAGAAACGGACCAACACAAAGAATATGTTACAAGCAAAGAGAATAGAATGAATAGCTGTGTAATAGTCTAGCCTATTGGAAAAGTTTCCTGACAAGAAACACTAGCAAAGCTAAGTGCGTATACACAAACAACAAGGAAGGCACTTTGCATTGGCCAGATTTAAAGGTGCTTTGAAAGACATGACTAGTTTTAACACCTAGAAAACTCTAAATACTTACTAAAAGACATTTAATGCTAAGCTCCCATGGGGTAAAGTGATAAAAAGAGATCAAGAGCACTAAGTCACCTCTTCTGGTTATGAATAAGGTTTGTGAATGACGTAGGTAGGCTGAAAACCTCACTTGGATAGAAAGAGTCCCTTGATAAACCACAGCATATGAACAGAAAATTGCTTATACATTATTGAACCTGGACAGCCTGAATCTACAACTGTCCTGGGACTCCCTGGGCCAACACACTTCAATAGAAACAAAAATGTAACAAAAAACAGAGGTAGAAATGCTTGGTGAAAAGAAACACTATGAACTAGCATAATGGCAATTTAAGGGAAGGGAATGGCTTTTAGATTGAAGATGACAAAGTTACAAATCTTCAAGGCATTTTTATCCTGGAGGTCAAAGGCTACAACCACAATAGGCAGAAGAAGATATCTGATAAAGCACAGGAAGAAAATTCAGGTGACTACATTAAACATAGTTGCCTTAAGCAAAGCTTCAACATCCAGTGGGTATTCATTTTAAAAAGCTCTAGTATCCAAGCAACTTGCAAGACAAAATTAGCAAACCTAATCTGTACATTAACATCAATAGTTATTGTTACTACCAATGGCGTGGACGTCAGCCCTGCTGCCTTCTCCCTCTTACCTGAAGATCACAAGTGAAGAGGGATGCACCTTTTGCCTTGGAAACCGTGGTGATTTGTTGGAACGTCAACAGGTCGTGAACATAAATGTTATTTTCTGTTTTGAACAAAATCCCAGTTACTAGTCAATATTTGTTACACGTAGAGCTCATGAATAACTCACATAAGTTACCACAATTTATGTTTATACCCAAAGAACTTGTGAAACTAAGAGCAGCAAGAAAGGAAAAGCAACGTTTTTCCCAGCAGCTGCAAAGCAAGTGCTAAGGTATGCACAAACACAGTACATGCAGGAACACCAGCTTTGGTAAAGCTCCACGAAGGAACTGAGAACAAGCAGAGGAAGTGGGAGTGGAAGGAACAGCAAGCAGGCCAGAGCAGAGCAAGCTCACGATGGGAGATTGTGTGAACAAAGACCATTTGGAAGTGATTCCAGCAATCAGTGGCAAGAGAAGGGTTGCAAACAGGGGCTACTGTGGTCACGGGTCAGTACGCACGAGGACGCAGGCAGCAGAAATCTACACATGCTGCAGGCGGAAGAAGGGGCACTTGGATATCATAAAGCAAAGAGTACCAACAAAAGAAGACACGGGAAGATCATCAGGTTAAACAAATCCAGCCAGAGACAAGCTAACTTAGATGGCAAAAGATCTCTGTCTGTACAGAAGCTGAATTGGGTGTAACACGTCAAGTTTCAGACGTCAAACAAGGCTGGATGGGAGTTTCAGCTTCTGTCATATGGTGCACACACATACACAACCATGTATGGGTTATACGTGTATATACACCTGCTAATTCAGATAGACTAAATATATACACATGTATGTACACACACACACTTCAGTGTAAGTGTTTATTCATTTCAAATCACTAAACTTAAGTGTTAATGCTTTGTTCTCCAAGCTTGCTTCTGACAAGCAATCTGGGCTGCATAATGCTCCCTGTGCAGAGTGAAAAAGCCTGAACTCTACACAATGACTTTTCAGCAGCTAGACTACTATGCAGCTCCCTGAAAAAGGTGCCCCATTCAGCCCAGTAACTGCACTAGGAAACGCTCATTCGACATGAAAACACATTTTCTTCACTTACCTAATAAACTGACCAGGATTTTAAACTGAGAAACAACATGAATCTGAAAGAAACAATTCCATTAGTTACTTCATCCGTTAACTAAACTCTGTTCCAGGCTTGATCATAGACAGCCTAAGAAAACCCACCTTAAGATACTCCCCAAGTAACAAAAACAACAAGGCAGTTATTTATGCACAAGGCTATCTCCTGCATCTACACACAGCACATGATGAGTGCAACCTAAGCTGGTAAAAAAATGCTACAATAAGCGTTCTACTAGAAGTACTTTTAACAAGACAAGCAGAGAGGCTGTGAGGCAAGTGCTTTCCTGAGTACTGATGTAATCAATAAGTAGAAGTTCTCCATAAAAAAAGAGAAACAGTAGTAAGACTGGCTGCAGACAATCAGTTACTTTAGTTCTAACTTCCAAATAAGAGGAATGGTATTCACATTCCTATAGCCTTTTATCCAAGAATCCAATTACATGTCACACACAGTTGGTGTTTTACCACCATTTCCACAAATATTCTCAGTCAAGGCAGCTGAAGATTTATGGCAAACAATACCATTTCCATAAAAGCCAAAAACAAACCACTTCATTCCAATTATTTGCTTTCTGCTTTAGCAACCAAACCAAACTTACTCTTGTTATGGGGAAGAGTGGGCAAAAAACACCAGGCTCTGTCATCTCAGCAATGCTGGGGAATTCTTTTGTTAAGCTTAAGCAGAGATTCCAGAAATACATTTGATATTTCATTTCTCAGCTGAAAGCACTGGAAAACCATCCCCACATCAAGAAGATGCCATCTCCTACCTGCTGGATCTTCTTTGAGAAGTTCTTGTTGGATTTCTCTAACGTCACTTCAAATCTATTGCAGCCTACCAGAAAGATTTGAGAGAGCACGTAAACTGAAGTTGTGCTTAAATTTATGACCACTTATATCTTAGTAACAAAATAATTAAAGCAATCCTGCATATTTAACACTAGAAGAATGACTCTTCTAACGTTACCTATGCTATCTTTTACTTAACAGGCAAATGCAGCATAAGGTCTTCCACACAGCCAGGTGAAAACGTAAGTTACACTTCTTGTGCCCTCCCAAGGGCCTCATCAATAGCTGTTATTTTTGCCTTGCTGGTATTTGAGATTACAGAAACTGTACTTAAGTCTATTGAAATGCAGAGATACAAAGGTACCCACAAAGACTTTACCCACATCAATCAGATATCAGCAATTTAAATTGCTAGGGAGCACATTACTGCAAGGTACACAAGGAATAAACACTATACCACAAGGGTTTAAAAGGAGTTTTAGGGATAAAGACTTACAGACACTTTCTGATGACATAAGCTCTCCTGGCATTGATGCAAAAAAGGAGGAGAAATTTACCAGGTGAGATAAGACACTAACAACTCAGGACTAGCACGTTCTGACTACAACAGACAGCCTGCAAGTTTCAGATAAAGCAAACTGTAATCAGTCTCCAGAATCCAAGTAGCTATAAAAGTGCATCTTTCCAAGAGCTGATGAACTTGAAAACAGAGGCTTGGTTTCTGATTTCCCGTCCCACACTAGGTGACATGACTGTGTGCAGTAACAACTGTTTCTACACAACTGTAGACAATGTGAACTATCCATCTGGCTAGAGAAAATCAGTTTTAACTAAACCAAAAAGAGAATAGTTCTGTGACTTAAGAGGGTCAAAGAGGCAGAGAGAAGACTAAATTCGTGCCAGAAGTAGTTAGCAAGTATCTCTCTTCTCCATCCCTTGATGCTCGTGGACTCACTGAATGAAGTTGCTCTTTCACTAACCCAGTCTTTCATTAACAAAAACCAAGCACCAAATCTCAGACAAACTAGCACACTGCAGTGCTTTTGCATGTGTTTGTGCCCTGTATTCACAAAAATTACACCAACTTATGGAGACCTGATCTAAGACACAAAAACGACTGATACCACTTGCTGTCTTTCTGACACATATCGTTTACCAAAGATCCCACAGAGTCATTAAAGCACACAGGAAAACACCATTAATTAAACACACTCGTGTTAACATTCACTGTAACCTCTTAAAGCACAGAAATAAAACTAACGTAATCAACTCCTAACACTCTTCTTAATATCAACTTACCCGTATCTTTCTTGATCCTATAGAGCAGAAGATGTCCTTGTTTTGTACCAACAAGCAGCCATTCCTCTACAGACAGGGGAGAAAGAGAGTTTTATTAGTTTCAGCTGCCCTTTCCAGCGAAGTTACATTTATCAGGACACTTGGGAACTTGTTTCAAACGCCACAGAGGAGTCTTGTGGTGACTACGTGCATCTCTCCTATCATGTCTCCGGTGGAGGTGCTCAGAAGTAGCTTTCATTCTCAATAGAGAAAGGCCAAAGATCAAGCAGCAAAACAGAGAGTACAGACTAGACCTTACATCCCACTTGTTTACACAAAGTTAAAGAAGCAAACTATTGTATCTTCTGTGCAACCCAGAGAGGCAACAGATTTTTCTGCAGACATTACTATCTCCCAGAGAGGGACAGTGCCAAATAATGGGAACAACTGACAGGAAAAAAAACAAGGAGTTCTTTGTGGGTTTGGCAGGTTGTTTTGGGGATTTTCATTAATAAAGTTTTTTTCTAAGTACTGCCTGAAATAGTCAGCAATTTCCAGAAAGATAGGGGCAGCTTTGTTTAAGTGGCACTTCAATTGCTTGGATGAACCAACAGTAACTCAAGACTTACACAACAGAACCTTTTTGTATACAAACTCTGTGACAGGGTTTCAAGATTCTTCATATTTATAGCATTCAGAGCATTAAAAAGGCACAACATCTTTACTGGGGCATGCAGTACGGCTGAAAACCTTCCTCCTTGCTTAAGATCATTTAGGAAAGAAGCACACACGAACATTTCTCTGCATGTCTAGTATTCCCTCATTAGCAATGACACTTATAGCTTTAATGAAGTCTTTTTTTTCCTGCAAGACTTCTCTTTCAGTTTTGGGAAGACACAGACACAATAGTGTCACAGGCTTGGGGGTTAAGGCTTCTTCCTGCTTCAGTAAAACAAGTGCTTTTGTTGAAAGATGAGGAGATAAAAGGCTAAACAAGGAATAAACTGTCTTTACATGTTCTAGACTCCATACCATACCATTAACATAAAGAAACCACGCTTAAATGCAGCACTACCATTCAGATTCTGATTTAGTTCACACGACAAATATAAAGTGGGGGGGGGGTGTGTGTCACAGTCCCAGCGCCTGGGGTTTGAAATGAGCAGTTCTGTGCCGTGGCAGCACGCCTGATGGAAACTGCTCAAGCTCGTCGAGAGGTTTTCACCGAGCCATCACCATTGCAGGCGGTGCAAGTCCCCTGCAGCAAAAAACCCCCGACGGCCAGCTTCGCTCGCCCCTTTTAAAGGTCGCTTCTGTTGACAGGACCTCTTCTCACCCGAGACCTCAACATTCGAGCGGCTTTCCGAGTTAAACTGCGGTCAAACAAAACAACCCTCCCACAACGCCTTTCAGCACAGCACTACGATTACCCGGGCAGCGGTAACCTGGGCAGCGAGTCCTCCACACCAAGGCAGGGGCTGCTGCCGGCCCCCCCACCCCCCACCCCAGCCATGACCGTACAGCCCTGCCCCGGCCCAGCGGGCAGCAGCGGCGGTGGGTGGGTGGGTGTGTGTCAGCGTCGCGGCTCTCACCCCAGGCCGCCAGGCAGTCGATCTGCAGCGGCAGCTTCTCCAGGATCGGCACATGCTCGAAGGCGTCGTGCATGGCGGCGGCGGCGGCTCACCGACCCCGAGAGAGGCCAAACACCCGCCGCAGCCTTCCCCTTAATCTCCGCGGAGGGATGAACGGGCGCGACGGAAGCTTCGGGCCGCTCCCCGGCACACAGCGCTGAGCCCTTCCGGCGGCCGCTCAGCTCAGCCCGCCCCGCCCCGCCCCGCCCCCCGCACCCGCCTCTGCCCGGCCCCGCGGGGAGGGCACGGACACGGCGTGGGCGGCACCTCCGGGCACGGGGCACCCGCGCCTCAGCTCCTCAGCCCCGCCTCAGCCCCGCCTCAGTTCCTCAAGGCCTCAGCCCCTCCTCGGCGCCTCAGCCCTTCCTGAGCTGCTCAGCCCCTCCTCAGCTCCTCAGTGCCTCAGCGCCTCAGCCCCTCCTTAGTGCCTCAGCCCCTCCTGAGTGCCTCCTCAGCCCCTCCTGAGCGCCTCAGCCCCTCCTCACC